>PITA01001852.1:0-102773 GCA_004023965.1 Spilogale gracilis | reverse complement strand
ATAAGATAGTAAAAAACACATGCTAGTTGTGGGGGATATAAGTGTGAAAAAAGTAAACTTGGTCCACCTATCTAGGAAGGGTCATACAAAAATAATTAAAACTTACTGAGTACTTAGTATGAGGCATCAATATTCTTTTAGGGCAAGCCTATGAAGTAGGTACTAATATTATCCCTATTTTAAAAATAGATGAACTAAGGCATAGTGAGTAGTAAATCAATTTAAGATAGTTAGTAATGGAAGAGCCAATCTTTAAATCTAGGCATCTATGCAAGCATTCTTATCTGCCTCTGGCATAGCCAGTCTTTCAATGGTACCTAGTATAAGTCTCACAGAATTTAAAGATAAATAAAACAAATGCGGGCCAGAGAAGCCCTAAAAATTGTATGAGCTTTTTAAGCATAGTCATACTTAAAATAAAATGAGCTGATTGCAAGAACTGCAAGGTTGTAAGTTGAAATATGTTATTATTCAAGAATCATATTCAGAATCAGTGAAGAACCATTAGGATATAAGACAAGTATTGAGAGGCAGCAAAACCATCAGAAAAATAAAGTTTTCTTCTTAAGCTACAGATATATTTTAAGGTAGTTCTTAATAGCTGATGAGAGAATTACTCTAAGCAGGGCAGATAGGGAGACTTCCCAATTAGTTGTATAGGGATGCGTGCTGGCAGCCATCCTTCACCTAACTGCTCTCTTAGGGCCGTGCGAAGGCTAAAGAAGCCACCTTCTGTATATTCATTGGGCTGCACCAGGAGGTGATTATATGGTATAATGAGTATATGAATATAATTATAAAGGATCATATAAGTGCCAGAATGAGTGAAAACTGGGAGTTCTCTTGACTTCAGAGATCCACGTACAGCAGTGAAGCCTTTATTAAATTGCATCACATACTTTGTTCTCTGTCCAAATGCTCTTCCTTTCCTGTTCTTCCACAAATCCTAAGCATTCTCCCTAATGAAATTCTAGTACATTAGTCTCTGTCTTGCCATTTACTTTCATGAAAAGTTAACCTGCAAGAGTTGGCATTTTTGAAAAACTGGAATGGACAAAGTGCTTACACTTGGGGGGAATGGCATTTTTGTGGAGTATTGAGGTTATGGCTGTATATTGAAGTACATGTCTCATTAGTGATGTTGCACTGGCTCTGAATTTCTTGGACACACCACCACTAGAGCTACCAGGTCAGTAATTTGGAAGACATCCTTGACTCCCCTTTGTCTTCTCATTGGCAAAATCCTATCTACACTCTTTTGTAAAATTTCAATTGTTAGTTTCTCCGCCCCATCCTTCTGCTTTTGCTTGTGTTATTGCCTTAAGCATCTTTTCACTAATTTGCATCACATTGTTTTCTAATCAGTTCTCCATAATTCAGCTAATGGAGTAGTCATCCTAATATTCAAAAAAATTTGTCCTCACACTTCCAAACTTAAAGGTTTTTGTAACTTGTATTGGCAGGAAAAGAGAGAGAGAGAGAGAGAGAGAGACAGAGAGACAGAGAGACAGAAAGAGAGAGAGACAGAGAGAGAGAGAGAGAGAATTTATCATGGTCTGTAATAAGTACTTAGGGATCATTCTCTCACTTAAGTTGCTGGTTTGTCTCCTACTATATTTTTCCACAACAGCCTATTATTATAAAGCATTACTAATATTTGTGGCATATTTGCTAGTTACCAGGACAATAGTTGTACCAACTGTTTTACAGGATTACTTCATGTAATCCTCATTACTTTATAAGCCTAATAAACTATTTGCAATATGCTGAATATATCAAGCTAATGAATGCCTCAATTTCATCCTGCTTCCTCTACATGCGTGACCTTCCCCTACTCTTTCCCCCCATATGAACACCTAGTGATCCTTGAAGACTTCATTCACTCATTACCTCCCCAATTAGTACTTTCTGCTGCCACCTCAGGTGTTATTGTTGACCTACTCTCCACCGTTAATCTTATACATTTCTATCACAAAAGTTCTAGCAACACCTTATTAAAATGTTATTGAACTAACAATTTGAGAAAATAAATCTCATCAAATATTTTCTGTTCTGTGTCCACAGTTTTTTTTTTTTTTTTAAGGATTTTATTTATTTGACAGAGAGAAACACAGCCAGGGAGGGAACACAAGCAGGGGGAGTGAGAGAGGGAGAAGCAGGCTTCCTGCTGAGAAAGGAGCCCGATGTGGGGCTCGATCCTGGGTCTCCGGGATCATGACCTGAGCCGAAGGCAGTTGCTTAACCAACTGAGCCATCCAGGTGCCCCTGTGTCCACAGTTTTTAATAAGTTTAAAAAACTACACAGATAAAACAAGGGCAGCAATTAAGGTGATATTCTCACATGTATATACTTAACAATGGAACTTGGTTGACAGATACTCTGAGTTATATATAGCAGCCAAAGGGTAGATTTTAAAATCAGCCAGACCCAGGGTCAAATTCTGGTTTTTGTCTCTTATTAATACATAAATTCACTTGGAATTCTTCACTGTAATACAATTTTCCTCTGTAACATAATTATATGCCACTTTATTTTTTGTGATGTATCTGATCATTATGTCATAATATACATGGTACACAGGAAATCCACACATAACAACCAGGTATGCCTGACCTCACAACTGAGTTTTAACTCTGCCTTCCACTATTTGGATTGAGTTAAATCAGAGGCTGTGTGTGAATGTCAGTCTAAGGTATGACGTGAGGCAGGGTCCAGCTGGTCTTAGCTATGGGCCAGGTTCTCATAGGTGCCAGTAGTTGGGGCTATTCTTCTTTTGCAGTGGCCCAAGGTTAAAGCTAAAGTAGGCAGTCTTTGCTCAGGTCTGCACTGACAGTATATGCAAGTGTCTTTCAGATCCAGAAAAACAAGCACCTGTGGCTGTTGAAGTGAATCACCCCACTATCTACTGTCTCTTTCCTTGTCTTACACAATTTCCCCCATTCATCCAAGCCTCCCTCCATCTGCACTTTTATCTCCTGCTTTTTATTACCAAATTCCACTCCAGTACCTGCTACCATTTGTAAAACACGATTCTACATGATAGAAAATTAATTAATGAAGCAATACATCACTGCACTTGTAAAACGAAACTAGCTTCCCAGAGAAGAAAATGAAGTGTCTGCAAATTCTTGTGCTTATAATAAAAGTCAGCTACAAAAGAAGGAACTAATAAAATGATTTAACAAACTTGTTTTTCATTTTCATTTGGTACTCAGTTTAAGTGAAATTCAGAAAAGTTTCTGATATCAAACTAGCAAAGCATGAGAAGTTTATATTAAAAATTAAAAATGAATTATAATTTTATTAATAAATTTAATAAATAGTAACAGACAAAACTACTATAATTTCAGACAACATTTTAACTAGATTTAGCATTTTCACCATTTTCAAAATATATTGACAATAGCAGATTAATTATGAACGATAACAAAAATATACTTTTTATGCATTCCTGAATTGTTATTTAGCTTAAAATTAAAGCATTAATTGATGTAACATTGAGCTTACAGGTAGTAATTACTTTTGCAAACTTTTATTCTTAACACAATTACTTACAAACAATGCCTTGATTTATTTTATTTTATTTTATTTTATTTATTTTATTTTATTTGCATTATACTAAATTTGTTTTTCAGTTTATAAAAAGTAAAACCAAGACTATCTAAAGCCTACTTGCACTACATTATTCCTATTATTAATTTATATATAGGCATTCCGCATATATTCATTGTGATATATTTCTTTAAAGCATATTTTATAGAGAAATGGTGTGAAGTGTATCATTTCCCCACCATAAGCCATCAGGAGTATTCCAGAGCCCAGAGAGGATGGATGCAGTTACTGTTTTGACACTAGATGGCATTCCTGTGTAATCAGAAGACCAAAGGCTAATACAGATGTCTGTCAAAAATTCAAAAATGAAAGGCTGACAGCTAAAGAAAGTTAAATACAGGCTTTTATTCAGATTATATGAATAAACCAATTTGACATCATGCTATGTACAGTTTGTTGTGTATTTTAAAATTAAAAATTGTTGTTCTGCCTTTACTAAATTTGAAGTATAGATGCTAACTACTGAAAACTATTTTCTGCTTTTTGCCTATGGTACTTATTTCCATGCAAATATTTTTATGTTAATAATTCAGAAAATATACTTAATTCAACTTGTATAAAATACTGTCACAAATTGATTCCAATGAGAAAATAATTCCATACATCAAAATTAAAGATTATCTTAGGTTCGTTATTATTGTAAAAAGTTTAAACAAAGGATAAGAGCCTTTTAAAATTATTGTAAAAACAAGGGCACCTGGGTGGCTCAGTTGGTTAAGCAGCTACCTTCAGCTCAGGTCATGATCCTGGAGATCTGGGATCGAGCCCCACATCAGGCTTCCTGCTCTGCAGGAGGCCTGCTTCTCCCTCTCTCACTCCCCCTGCTTGTGTTCCCTCTCTGGCTGTGTTTCTCTCTGTCAAATAAATAAAACCTTAAAAAAAATAAAAATAAATATGTTGTAAAAACATTACACTTTTTTTTAAATATTTTATTTATTTATTTGACAGAGAGAAAGATCACAAGTAGGCAGAGAGGCAGGCAGAGAGAGAGGGGGAAGCAGGCTCCCTGCTGAAGAGAGAGCCCCATGTGGGCCTCAACCCCAGGACCCTGAGATCATGACCTGAGCTGATGGCAGAGGTTTTAACCCACTGAGCCACCCAGGCGCCCAAAAAAATTACACTTTTAAAAAATATTTTGCTGCTTATCATTTGTATATGATGGTGAAATAAACCACTAATTTAATATGATGTGTCCTTTGACATCATATTAAAGATGTGTATATTCTAATCAACATAGAGCTTCTCAATTATTTTTTATTATGTTATGTTAGTCACCATACAGTATGTCATTAGTTTTTGATGTAGTGTTCCAAGATTCATTGTTTACATGTAACACCCAGTGCTCCATACAATATGTGCCCTCCCTAATACCCATCGCAAGGGAACCCATCCCCCCACTCCCACCCACTCTAAAACCCTCAATTTGCTTCTCAAAGTCCATAGCCTTTCATGATTCACCCCTCCCTCCAATTCCCCCACACACAATTTTTCCTTCCTTCTTCTAATGTCCTCCATGCTATTTCTTATGTTCCACAAGTAAGTGAAACCATATGATAACTGACTTTCTCTGCTTGACTTATTTCACTCATCATAATCTCCTCCAGTCCCATCCATGTTGATTATGTGGTCCATATATACAATGGAATATTACTCAGCCATCAGAAATGAAGAATACCCAACTTTTGCATCAAATTTTTTATCACAAAGCAAAACCAGAAAATGTAACATTAGCATAACAAACTTGAAGAGAAAGCAGGGCTGTTGAAAGCCCAGAATTAAGGGGATCAACATGTCAGGAACCTGGATGTCAGTTGTGACATTCCAGTGGAAATTCAGTGTCAGACATAAACACACAGACATTTAAATTTTGGTAAAAGTAGCTACTTTACCCCCAAGTTATGGTAAAATATACATATTGTTGAATTTGCTATTTTCATGAAACAAGAGGAACCTTAACTTTTACAACAAGAGGACATATTTATTGACCTCCTATGTGCCTGGCACATTACAGATATTATCTCAGAACAATCCATTTAATTCTATCCTACCCCATCCCATTAGACATTAGTAAAATCTGGATTAAGAATTCTATTTCTTACTATAGGCTACCAAATACCAGAGCCAGAATATGAGCTGCGGCCTCTTGAATCATACACAGTGAATTTTATTACCGCCGGGGACCAGCCTCAGCAGAGATGTGGGTCCTGAACCATGGGATGTCTGGCAGGCGAAATAATGACAGGGACACAGAAATCTGATGCAAGCTGGCAGACTGGAGGTTGTCAGGAGAGACCTATGAAGCAGGCTCAGCCACATGCTCTGGTGTTTTAGGATTGGCTCTCTAGCTCTAGCTCTCTAGCTCTGGCTTTGGCCCTCTTGCTTTGCTTCTGTCTTTCTTTGCAGGCTCCCTTGCTCTCTCTCTCACAGGCTCTCACCTGCCTCTGGCCTTGTCTCAGTCTCTCTTGCTCTTTGCCAGCCCTCTTACTCTCTCTTTGCAAGCTCTCTTGTTGCCTCTGCCTTTGTCTCTCTTGACTGTCAAAGATCCCAGTCTTTTATTATTCCCAAGTGAGGAAGTTGGGTGGTGCAGTTAAATCTTTAACTGCTTTTGCACCTGCCCTAGAGACAGGATTAGTATTGTTACTGCAGGGTACAGAGTGATTGCTTAAACTCACAGAAGTTGAGACCATTGAGGCACAGGGATCAAGAAATACAGATAAGAGATACAGAGATATGATTACTGGGAGGAGGATTAAATGGAACTATATGTCTTCAATAAGCACACAAAGGACATATTGCCCTGACCCACAGGGTATGTGGCTTTCTGGATTCTAGGTGGGGGAAAGCCTGGAGGGACTTCGTTCACATTCACCAGTACCTCCACCAAAGTTTCTGGTGGCTTGGGCATGGCAGGAGGGGCAGATCACCCAAGTCCTCGACAGAATTTCTCACTATGTAGTTCAGCATGCTTGTTATCATCTGAATTGCACTTTCCCCAGATTCATATACTGAGGTCCCAAACCCCATTACCTCAGAATATAACCATATTTGAAGATAAAGCCTTTACAGAAGTAATTAATTTTGAATGAGATCCTATGTGGTGGGACCTATCCAGTATGATGAGTGTCCTCATAAGATGAGAAAGAGATACACACTTTCAGAGGAATCCATGTGAGGACACAACCAGAGAGAGCCATCTGCAAAACAGAGACAGAGCAGCCCCAGCAGAAATCAAACCTGCCAACACCTGAAACTTGGAGTTCCAGAACTGTGAGAAAATAAATTTCTGTTGTTTATGCAACCCATTCTGCAACACGTTCTTATGGCACTCCTACCAACAAATATAATGTCCCCAATAATATTCTTAACATTTAATAGGATCCAGTTCATAATGACTTCCAATGCATTTAAAATAATGAATATTTTGGGCACTTGGGTGGCTCAGTGTGTTAAAGCCTCTGCCTTCAGCTCAGGTCATGATCTCAGGGTACTGGGATCAAAGCTCTAGGCGGGCTCTCTGCTCCGCAGGGAGCCTGCTTCCTCCTCTCTCTCTCTCTCTCTCTCTCTCTCTCTCTCTCTCTCTCTCGGCCTGACTCTCTGCCTACTTGTGATCTCTCTCTGTCAAATAAATAAATAAAATCTTTAGAAAAATAAAAATAAAGTAGTGAATATTTCTACAAACATATTTTTAAATACCATATATACAATGGTAGGTATTTGTGTTTGTGTATGTCTTTGTCTATTTATCTATCATCTATCTGTTTATCTTTTGAGAGGATTATTATATTACTATTTCTCACTGGACAAGAACTACAAACAATATCTTAAATTATACTCAGTGATTTTTAATGCTATAGAAATAATTATTTGGCAGGTGAAAACTAATGTTAAAATTTAGTAACCAAGATTTGAAGTGACATAAAAAATTTAAAAATTTAAATAATTTTAGTTATATAAAATGTCTGCAAGCTCCAAATATGCATTGGAAATTTGAAATATTAGAATGAAGTCAAATTTATTAATATTTATTTTATGTCTTTCTCCTAAAAATATTTAAAAATATTTAAATACTTAAATATTTAAAGTTAGTAACAATGATCTAACCACAAGCTTTGGGTGTCCCACTAAAATGTATGGATAATGGCTGATGCTACACCTGGCTCAAGTATGCAAAAGGTGAGCATAAACTTTATGAAGCACCCGAAGTATAGAATTCTAAGAATAATAGATTCATTCATGTGGATACAGAAGTCAGCCTGAAGATTTTTACACTTGTCAAATTTGTGAAAATTGGAGCATCACAGATATTAATGATTTTAATTGATTGGAATATATTGAATAAACAAAAACCTATGACTCCACAGGAAGTATCAAATTTTAAAAAAAGACCAAAACTAAACTTAAAAACAAATCACAATTAGATACCATTGATACATCAGTTTCCTACTCAGAAAGTGTGTATTAAGTGAGGAGTCAAACTCATTCTATTTCATTAGCAACAAACTGAGAGTTGTTGGAGGGGAGAGGGATGGGAGACAGGGGTGGCTGGGTGATGGATATTAGGGAGGGTATGTGCTACGGTGAGCACTGTGACTTGCTTAAGACCGATGCTTCACCCTCCTGTACCCCTGAAACAAATACTACATCAAATGTCAATTTAAAAAAAGTGTACTTCATTCAACAACTAAATCCAGATGGTTAGGAAATCACATCCTCATGACAATAATGTAAGTTGATAAAAGTAAAAGAAATCATAGAATTTTAAAATGGCCAATGACATCTAATAAAATCACTGATTCAAAGAAGAATCATCAGTCAGAGCAAAACCCAAAAGGCAAAATGTTGTTGGTTAACTGAACATTCGCAGGTTTCAAGATTACATATAATTTGTCAACAAAATATGATTAACAGTGCGATGTGAAACAAAATAACATCATGTGTCTTTTGAAGTTAAAATATTCCATCTGAATCTAACTTTTCTTCTTCAGGAACAGGAAAATGAAGGAACCTATTAAATAAAATTTGGAAAAGATGAGGGAAGTCTAAAATACAGAGTATTCTCCAGAGCATGTGTTCTCATCTTTCACAGAGTTAGTATGAGGGGGAAAAAAAAAGAAAAAAAGAATGAAGCAGGAACTATACTAAGTAACACAGATGTAATAAGAAAATGAAGTGTATGGGCATTGGTTATATTACTTATTTGGGGAAAAATAGCTGCCAAAGGCATTTTGGGGAAACATTAAGAAGGGTAGAAATGGAATATACAAGAGATAGTATTAATTTCATCAATATGATCATTAGATTGTGATTAAATATAAAAAAATTCTCATGATTTGAGTATATTTGTAAGGATAGAGTGTTACAACATTTGTAAATAAGTTTAGGTTTTAGTTCTTCAGTATTTGTTTTTGAATGTATGCTGATGAAGAAAATATAGCAAAATTTAACAATGAACAATTATTAAATCTAGGCATTGGTATACAAGAGTGTTGCTGTATTATTCTTTATTTTATTTGTTATTTTATTCTTTTTCTTTATTTTGAAAATTATTTTTATAATAAAAAATAAAGCTTCTCAGGTTGTTTATGATATGCTTACAATATAGAACATGTGAAATATAAATATATCTATTTAATACATAGAATAAATAATAACTGTTTTCATAGTAGTGAGCTTCTTAAATCCAGTGTTCTGACATATACATGACATGTGGTTTTCCACTGTTATGCATTCAGTGGTTTTTAAGAGAATGAAAATGTGTTATTCTAGTACATGTAGTCAGCTAGAGGACTTACAGTTAAGAATTCCTTCTGAGTATTATAAAATACTAGACTATCAATCATTTAAAGACTTAAAAAAAAAACGAAGTGTCATTTAGGGTAGTTCTAGATGGCAGAAAACTAATTTAATGATTCAAAGTTACATTCTCTGTCATGTCAGGAGTGTACTGCTCAGAGTTCATTACCAGCCCTGCATGACCTGACATAAAATCCAATATAGTTGCATGCCCCACAGTATTCATTGGCAAGGGGCAAGGAGTCATTTGCTTGGTTAGATGACAAAGTGGGAGGGATGGCAGGTGCTTTGTTTTTGGTGACTTCTTTCCCATTATTTATTCTCTGATGTCAATGCACACTAAATGAGACCTGATGAGACAAATAAAAGTAAAAGAACAATGACAACAACAACAACAGCAACAACAACAAAATCACATTGGAGTCATGAAATCCTGTCTTACTCGAAGGAAAAACACTTTTAACACAGCTTGGTGAAAACATATCAAGTCTTTGAAAAAATTGGTGGTATGAATTAGTCAACACAAAAATTACTTTCAAAATTATATGTGATATATGTATATGGATTTTGTTATACTTGGCTTTACTGAACTGTATTCCATAGAGAACAATTAATAACTTTGAAAATCTAACTCATTTTCCACAATGGTAAATTAATCCCTCACTCAAAAGAGAAACATTTCTTTTATATTACTGAAATTTTCACTCTGATTTTTGAAGAACTATACCTCTTTTCTACCCTACACATATTTCACTATGAGGGAGCAATTATTTTAAGTACTAAAATTTAACCTAATTGCAATAAGGATCTCTCTCAAATGCCATTAACAATCAGAACTTGAAGCCAAAATATATACATCATATGTCATATGAATATGTCATAAGAAACCTTATTGCATTCAGAAATGACTATGAAATCAATATGTCATACAAAATCTTATTGCATTTAGAAATTATTTGGAAGATCTTCTTTCTCATGAAATTATTTCTAAATTTGTCCAGTTCTTTGGGGGAGTACCTACATATAAGTACTCTAAAAAGATATACAAAATTCTAAGTAGTTATAAATATGAAATCTTTCACTTTTTTCAGGTCAATAGTATTGATTCATACACATTATTGTAAGATAATTATGGCATGGGGCTTGTTATAAACACATAATCTCACATTTTAAAAAGTGCATGGACAATCACATAGATATCTACGTGTCAAACTAATCAGTCATACTTCCATACAAATGAGGCCAATTCATTTTCAACTTAATTGAAGTGATAGTATTAATACCATAAACTGACTCGATCTGAATGCACATTTGTAAGTAAAATATATTTTTTCTCTTTCCAAACACATTCTTGCTTAAAGTATGTAATAGGCTACATGGCTAAGTGTAAACAAAATCTATTAATTTTAAGCAAGTTACTGTTCAGTGAAATAAAATTGTCATTTGATTGTAACAAGGAAAACTTCAAACAGAATATATAAATCAGTATTATTGGCAGTTGGAAAAGATATATTGCCTAGATTACTGTTAGTGACTAGGGAAATAAATGACCATTTTAGAGGTTTTAGAAGCACTTGGAAGAGTAAATGAAGATAGCTTTTGAAAATTGCTGATGGGAATTCATCATAAAGGAGGGCTGAGTTATATAAACAACATTTATTTCCAAGACTTGATCATTCTAAAATGGAATAAAGTTTAGGTGAAAAGAGCTTTCCTTATATAAGAAAAATGCTGAAACAGCAGTAAGAGAAGATTCAAAAGAGTTTTTTGATTGATAATAACAGGTAGCAGAAAAAAATATTAGTTTATATCATGTCAAAGTTAAGAGTCTGGTTTTTATCTAGATGCCTAACATGAAACTCCAGGTGTTTTTTTTTTTTTTTTTTTTTTTTTAAGATTTTTTATTTATTTGACAGAGAGAAACACAGCCAGAGAGGGAACACAAGCAGGGGGAGTGAGAGAGGGAGAAGCAGGCTTCCTGCTGAGCAGAGAGCCCAATGTGGGGCTCGATCCCAGGTCTCCGGGATCATGACCTGAGCCGAAGGCAGTCGCTTAACCAATTGAGCCACCCAGGCGCCCCCAGGTGTTTCTTTTTTAGAATATAATACTTGGGATTCAGACAGGTAATATGTTAAGAACATTAGCTTGTCTTTGACACTAGATAAAGCTGCATTCAAATACAACTCTCAGGAAGACAAAAGGTGATTAGGTTTGCTGTATAGATAGGGTAGTGTTTAAAGATATCTGGGACAGGGAAAATCTACCCAAAATTCAGGTTCCAAGAGCATTTTTGACAAAACAAAAACCACTATTTTTTTTCTATATCTCTAAGATAATTTTTAAAATTCCATATATTTTTCAAATATTTATAATTTAGTAAACATGAAAGCAATATTCACATATACATCTAGAATCTCTTAGTATCTAAGAAAAATATATTCAAGGAAGATCAAGTTGAGTAACTAACCTGAATAGCTTGTAAGATCATTAAGAAATCAATTAGTTTTATTGATTTGGTTTCATTTTTATTTTAATTTATTAAAATTTATTTTAATTTAATTCATGTTTTCCATTATTTAAAAGGATTTATCATGGCTGCTATGAACATTGGGGTGTATGTGCCGCTACTTTTCACTACATCTGTATCTTTGGGGTAATTGCTGGGTCATCGGGTAGCTCTATTTTTACCATCTTGAGGAACCTCCATACTGATTTCCAGAGTGGCTGTACCATCTTGCATTTCCAACAACAGTGTAAGAGGGTTCCCTTTCTCCACATCCTCGCCAACACTTGCTTCCTGTTTTGTTAATTTTTGCCATTCTGACTGGTGTAAGGTAGTATCACATGTCTGCATTTGATTTGGATTTCCCTGATGGCTAGTGATGCTGACCATTTTTCTTGTGTTGAGATGCCCTTCAACAGAAGAATGGATAAGGAAGACATGGTAAATATATACAATGTAATATTACTAAGCCATCAGAAAGGATGAATACCCACTGTTTGCATCGACATGGATGGAACTGGAGGGGATTAAGTGAAATAAGTCAAGCAGAGGAAGACAAGTATCATATGATCTCACTTATATGTGTAACATAAGCAATAGCACAGAAGACCACAGGGGAGGGGAGGGAAAACTAAGGGGGAGAAATCAGAGAGAGAATGAACCACAAGAATCTGTAAACTCTGGCAAATGATCTGAGGATTTTAGAGGGGAAAGGGGTGGGAGTATGGGGTTAATGGGTGATGGGTATTAAGGAGGGCATGTGTTGTGATGAGCACTGGGTGTTATATGCAACTAATTAATCACTGAACACTACATCAAAAACAAATGATGTAATATACAGTGGCTAATTAAACATAATTTAAAAAATTCAAAATAAAAAGGGTTCATCATCAGGAAAAGTTATTTTTTAAAATATGTCCCTTCCTTTTGAAACAACAATTTTATATTTCAAGATACAATTATTTCATTTCAGATTGTTGAAAAATAGAAAACAGTATGAATTTTTATCCTTTATTTTCAGGAAGTTGAAATTCTACAAAATGATTATAAAAAATATATAATAAATATATTATCAAGAAACACCACTCACTAAGTACTGAGAATTAAAGAATTTAAAGACTTAAATTATTTGTTACAATGTTGCTCATTAAAGCAAGATTATTTCATACTTCCAATGTTTACAGCTTTTTCTATCCACAATATTTTCTTGGGATACTATTTTTATTTATTTTTTATTTTTTTTAATATTTTATTTATTTGACAGAGAGAAACACAGAGAGGGAACACAAGCAGGGGGAGTGAGAGAGGGAGAAGCAGGCTTCCCACTGAGCAGGGAGCCCGATGTGGGACTCGATCCCGGGTCTCCGGGATCATGACCTGAGCCGAAGGCAGTTGCCCAACCAACTGAGCCACCCAGGCGCCCCGGATACTATTTTTAGCAAAAATGGCTAAAGCATGGGATCTACATATAAATCTCCACTCTTTCTCTTTATTTCATTTCTTCTCATTAGCTAAAGTGAATTTTTTTTAAAGAGAGATGTTTTCAGGAGAAGTTCTCAATTCAGATCAGTTACAAAAGGTAAACTATAAGGCAAGGAATAGTGGAAGATGTGGCTGGAGCAGCAGGTGGTAGTCCCAGTGGGTCTTAAATATGATACTACATAGATTTTAACTCTCGTGTAAGCTATACAAAACCACTAAAATTTTAATAAGCACATTGAATTAAGGTATACTTTTAAATAGAAGCCACTGGTTGCTCTATAAAAATACAGTGAAATTATGAAAAACTAGAGTTAAAGGATCATTTAGAAGGGATGAAGGTAGAAAATAAAGTGTACAGACAGTTTGGGCATGTATCCTATACAAGGAGAATGTATTCTGTTTCCATGTTTTGCTTAAGTGTAACTTTATCATTTCTTCATTTGAAGCATTAGATCACTGACAATGTTCCTCCTTGAAGTTACTTGTTTGCAACAGAATGAAAAGCAATATGTAAGGTAATTTATCAGCACATTGCAATAATATGAATAAGCAATTGGTAATATGATATATTACAATCAGTCAAAGAATACATAATAAATATAAACTGAAATGTCTGTTTAGGTAGAAATGGAATTAATGCAAATTAAAAATGCTTATTTAAAGTTGTATGTGTTATCTATTTTGTATACAATTAATTATAAAATCAGATGAGACAAGATGTAGATAAATATTCAGCAAAGAAGAATAAGTGATTATTAAGGAAGAGGCAGAAAGTTTTCATATGATCTATGACATAAGCCTGGACCAAAAAATAGATACAATTTAAGTAATGTTGCTAGATTTAGAAAAAAAAGTTAAATTTGAATCTCAGATTAATGAGGGATAATTTATTAGTGTCAGTATGTACCACATAATATTTGGTATGTACTTATACTAAAATCTATCCACTATTTACCTGAAATTCAAATATAACTGAATAAGGATGCCTAGGTAGCTCAGTTGGTTAAAGGACTGCCTTCAACTCTGATCATAATCCCAGGTTTTGGGATCAGAGCCCTGCATCTGACTCCTTGCTCAGTGGGGAGCCTTCTTCTCCCTTTATCTGCTGGTCCCCCTGCTTGTGCGCCCTCCCCTACACATGCCTTTCTCTCTCTCTTTGACAAGTAAATAAAATCTTTTTTTAAAAAAGATTTATAAAATATATTTTTAAAAGATTTTATTTATTTATTTGACAGAGAGAAACACAGCTAGAGAGGGAACACAAGCAAGGGGAGTGAGAGAGGGAGAAGCAGGCTTCCTGCAGAGCAGGGAGCCTGATGTGGGACTCCATCCAGGGACTCCAGGATCATGGCCTGAGCTGAAGGCAGATGCTTATCAACTGAGCCACCCAGGCACTCCGGGACTAGACAATTCTCAAACAGAATAAAATGGTAGTTTCTAATAAACATTACAGAGAATGCATAATATGCCTGAAGATATCTGATTTTTATTTGAAAAATAGGAATTTAGAGAGTTGTTAAAAGATGGTTGAAAGGGTTAGTGGAGTGTTTGCATCATAAGGAAAAAGTGATTTGTCTAAATGTGATTTAACTTTCCAATATTGACCATTGTAACTGTTGGTCAAAATAATGAAAACTTAAGAAAGCGTTCTGCTTTTCCCCCTGATTAACGCTTTATGTTTTATTATCTAATCTGTTTGCAAAGGTTTAATGAGGAGAAATAATTATGGCTGTAAAATGGTAAGTTAATTCTGATCATGAAGTGATTTTAACTATATGCTATATTTAATTTAAACTGTGATGTGTTTTATCACATTGTTGATTTTTACTGTCTTAAATTTAGCTTTACTGGCAGTGGCAGTTTAAGATTTTTATATTTTTACAATCTGATTCTAATTTATTTGACTGATGAGTTTGCTCATGGCAGAGCATGGTCTTGGGTTATATGAACCAGCTATATGTGTGGAGTTAAAAAAAAGGTGGCTAAAAAAGCATAATTAACATTATGTGACATTTACAACTATTGAAGATTCTATATCCTACATCTAAAATGCATTTAGGTCCAAAATTGCTGTTATTAACCAATTATGTACTTCCATTTCTTTGTTTCATATATCAGATTATGAAATACTGGATGGAAATTTAAACTGCTCTCTGGAGTAGTGGGCATAAGTGGTCTAGAGCCAGTCGTCATGGGTTCAAATCTCTACCCAGTCATTTACTAGAAATAAACATTTGGATAAGTTACCTAAGCAATCTGTTCTCTTATCTGGTAAATGGGGGCAATAACAACTTAAAAAAAAAAAAAGCTTATAGGACCATTAGGAGGAACAAAATTGTCATTAAATAAAATGTTTAGAAAGCCCTGACTGGTACAGAGATTATGGCACTCTCCAAGTCATCCTACAGAAATTTGTCATAATGTCTTTTTCCCCATTTTTTAGAGGAAAGGTTTGTAGTCTGTTTTAATCTGTGTGTCATCATCTTAGGAGATATTTACACAATGTTTTGTTTATTTTGGATATGAATATAATAACAGTAGCTATGAGATATCTTTTTAAAAAGTTTGCAAAGTGTATAGAAATCACTAAATAGATGTAAGGAAATGGTGCATTAATAGTTGCAAAGCAATACACACACAATAGATTTCTGAGTATAACATTACAAAGTAAAAGTAATAAAAAAAAATAAAAACCTCTATGTTTCAAATTTCCAAAACCCCAACAGTACCCCTCAACACAGGCCCTGATTCTGTATGAATTTGAATCTTTGGCAGGAGAACCTGGGTATATTTAATTTATTGAAAGCTCAGAAGGCAAGTCACATACACATATCCGGTTAAGAACCACAAAGGATCTTCTATGTAAGGTTTCCTTACACTGAATCGCTTACAGTCGCTTCCTTCGTTTCTTTGGTTCCAACACATCAGTTGCAGTGCGCTTGAATCAATCTCTTCAGACCATTCCTTCTTTAAATATAAGAATGCTTTCTGATCTTCTTAACTATGTATTCTTAGGTACCTAGTCCTTTTTAATTTTTTTTTATTTTTTTAAAGATTTTATTTATTTATTTGACAGAGAGAAACACAGCTAGAGAGGGAACACAATCAGGGGGAGTGAGAGAGGAGAATCAGGCTTCTTGTTGAGCAGGAAGCTGGATGTGGGGCTCGATCCCGGGTCTCCAGGATCATGACCTGAGCAGAAGGCAGTTGCTTAACCAACTGAGCCACCCAGGTGCCCCTCTAGTCCTTTTCAAAAAAGGTTATCTAGTTTTTACAGTTTTTGTGCCAGCACCAGAGTTCAACAAATCATGACTTCTGAAACTTGAATAACAAATTATGTTTGTTCATCTAAAATAGAATTTTCTGTTACCACCTATTATGTCCCACGATAGAAAGTTATTTACAATATATTCTATATCTGCTAACTCAGTTCCCATCTTCCTCCAAAGATAAGGTGATTCAGGTGATATTTAAAGCATGAATAAATTAGTCTTCATAAATACTTCATTATAAAGAGCTACTGAGAAATTTCAACATTCCCTTTCTACCTTTTAAATTTATTTGTCTGGGATAAATTTGCTTTTATTAAACTGGCAGATCTTTACTAAATTTAATTCCAAATTGGGAACATGATTTTCTCTTATTTTATATTCTCAATTATAATTATTAAGTCAAACTCCTAGAAACAGAGAGTAGAATATTGATTATTTGGGATGGGAGGGGAGGGGAATGGAGAGAAATTGGACAAAGAATACAAGTCTTCAGTTATAAGATGAATAAGCACTGGATATCTAATGTACAGCAACTGGAACTGTAGTTAATAATACTGTGCTGTGTACTTTAAATTTCCTTAAAGAATAGACATTAAGCATTCTCACCACACACAAAAAGATAACTGTGTGAAGTGATACATGTATTAATTAGCAAGATGGTGGAAATCATTTCACAAAGTATATGTATGCAAATCCTGACATTGCATACCTTAAACACATATAATTTTATTTGTCAATTATACTTCAATATATCTAAAAAAAATGAGAAAGAACTGTAAATCCTCATTAGCAAAAACTACCAGGGAAACATTCATAGTCAAAGAAAGTTAAGTTTATCAATACTTGTTGCAAAAGAAAAAGAAATCACAAAGTATATGCAATCATGGAGTGTCTAAGAAAGAGTGTATTAGGAATAGTTTATGAGTGCTTAAAAACCATTAGGTGACTTTAAAGAGGGTTCAAGAAAGCAAAAGTTTGGAATAGGAAGCTGTTAGAAGCAAGGATAATTTTGTGATAAAATTTTAATATATAAATATATTTTATTTATTATATTTAATATAGTAATATAGTTAATATTTAAACATTTTAGTGTGATTTAATATATTTATTTTAATCTAAATGATGGGAAGATGGAAGTGAAGCTAATTTGTAATTGACAAAGAGGCATCAGTCAATCAAGAGAAGGAGGAAAGAAGAGAGTTTGAATATATCTGCTGTTTGGGAAGTACTTGCATTTCTGTCTCTCCCTAGACCTGATTGCAAAGGGAACTTGCTCCTGTTTCTCTCCATCATGCTCACAAAGTGACCTTGTCTGATGTTGATGTTCTGTGACACTGGCCTAGCTCTTAGTGCCAGCCAGCTCAGAAAACTCTCAGAAAACTCGGTAAGACACAAAGAATTTGAGTTAAATAGGAAGTCTCAATATAGCCTTAGGAGGCTATTTACATGAACAGAACCATACTCCAGGAAAACTTCCTGTGAAGCTAGGTCTCAGAGAAAAATGAAATTGACTGGTGGCAGTGGAGACCTGAGAAACAATTTGGGGAAAAGACCAGTGTATAAACAAGTTCTGAGGAATCTGTTATGTCATCCTGCGACGTGAACACATAAGGCTATGCAAGCACACTGGGCCTCCTTTGTCACCACAAATCCTTCAGTTTCATCAATTTCAAGAGCAACCCAAAGAAGGTAAGTAGAATAACAGGCCCTGCATGATCAGAGCCCGAGATAAAGTAGCTTAATCCAAACCCCAAAGCACAGTGCTGATGGAATTATGATATATTGTAGGTACTTGTGGAAGCAATTCATAATTGCTTGAGCTTTTTTCTCAAAAGTGAGACAGATTTGTGTATTCAGCAAGAAGCTCAGAAGAAACACAGTGAAAACAAGGAAAGAGCTGATATTGGTGAATTTTATCTTCCTCAGAAAATGAAGAATGATGGGAATAGACATTCTATATATGTTCATTTTCCAGATATAACATTTACAGTGATCAGTTAGACTTTCTTTCACTTCCTTATGGATGATGAAACAGGTTCAAATGGCTGAAACAATACGTCTAAAGGAACACACCTTGTTAGTAATGAAACCCAGATAACCCTAATTTTTTCTGGTCTTCAAAATCATGGTCTACATTAACTCTGCTGATGTTCCCACTCCATTTTACCCCTGTGCATAAAAAGTTGTTTGTAAACTCCTTATAAATAATTCAAATTTATATTTTAGCCCTGGTCTTCTTGATATTTTGTCAGCATGTTGACATTGTTGCACACATTTACACACCTTTTATTTCATGTTGATTTCATAAGACTACTTCATTTTCTTCCAAATATGTTGTTATTCATTTTATAATTTTCTTTGCTGGATCATCCTACTCTGACTAGTAAGAATCGACATGATTCAAACTTCAGTTGAAGGCTTTCTCCTACTGTCACTCTACAGTCCCATGCTATATCATCTTACCAACAGTCCTGGAACTAAATAACATCTATCGGCTTATAATTATAAAATACAGATATGCAACTCATGTCCCTCCTCTGATCTTTAGACTACTTTTCCATAACTTAATAGATAATACTTAATGGATGGTCACTCAGACCAAACTGGACATGCCCAAAATTGAACTCATGACCATACCTCTCAGAACCAGATCCTTCTACCCATTGTTTCAGTAAAGACAATTACAATTCACCCAGTAAGCGAAGTTAGAAGAAACTTAATTCACTATAGTCAATCTAAATATCCAATCAATCATCACAACTTACTGTTTTTGCCTTCTAATTATTTCTGAGATTCATGCATTTATCTTTCTACATCTAGATCTCGTTTTTCCTAGTTCCCTTAATCTTTCATCAAAGCTATCGTAATAGCAGACCATGACTCAGTCACACATGTATTAGCTTTCTCTCCATTCAATCTTTCACATCGCCGAGTTTTGTAGTAAACAAGTATAATTGACCCTTGAGTAACATGAGGATTAGGGTGCCAACTCTTTACATAGTCAAAAACCTCTGTATAATTTTTGACTTCCCCCAAATGTGACTAATAATTAGCTTACTGTTGATAGGGAGCTCTAACAATAACATAAAAAGTCAATGAACACATATTTTGTGTCTTACATTCATCATACACTGTATTTCTACAATAAAGTAAGTTGGAGAAAAGAAAATGCTATTTTTAAAATCACAAGGGAGAGAAAATACATGTATAGTGCTGTACTACATTTATCTATAACTATCCACATATAAGTGAACCCACAGACCGTTAACCCCATGCTGTTTGAGTTTGTATTCTGATTATTTCACTTTTTATGTTATCTTTACATATGTTTTCTACTGCTTTCGAGTTTCACCTTTATTTTATATTCATGCTTATCTTATGTTGCAGTACTTTCCAACAAAAGTCCTCCCAAATCACATCCTTTCTTTCCCTTCAGGATATTCTACCACCTCTGACCCCATCACCTAATTAACTCCTATTCACATTATAGAGTTCAGTTTCAAATGAATTTCCTCAATGCAAATCTCATGGATGCCCTACACTCTGCTAGGAACCTTTCAGTCATAGTATTCCATGCTTCATTGTAACTCTGTTCATAATTGTACTATAATTAAATAATTTTCTATTTATGATTGCTTAATGCTTTCATGTTTAATTGTTTAATGTTTCATTTGTTCTTCTAAACAAATTACAAAAAGACTACAAAATCTGGGAAGAAAAAAAAAATAAGGAATTGGGATGCCTGGGTGGCTCAGTCGGTTAAGTGTCTGCCTTATGCTCAGGTCATGATCCTAGGGTCCTGAGATAGAGTCCTCCATCCCTGATCCTTGCTCAGCAGGGAACCTGCTTATCCCTCTGCCTGCCACTCTCCCTGTTTGTGTGTTCTCTCACTGACAAATAAATAAACCTTTTTTTAAAAAAAGAATATGAAAATTTCACACAATTTATCAAACTTATTTTAAGAATTGTGTTAAATCACTTTCAATATAACAATATATTAAAACAGCAATAAATAAAACTAAGAATTATAGTTAAATTATATATTACTGACTTGTAATTGAGTATAATACTGACTTGTGACTTTTATGGTTAATTTTAATGATTCACCAAATACGTGTCTCAGGATGACCTACTATATGTTTTGTGCAATTTTCACCATAGATAGGATACCAAAGCAGAAAGTAAACTTAACTTCTCTGTCTCTCATTTGGGGGCAATTTTAAGAAACCAAATTTAATTCATTTGTGTTTGGGACTAGTTGTCAGTGGGTATAAGATTTCAAAGAAAGTAGACATATCTAAACTGTTGGCCAGTGGCTTCAGGAACAATTGAAATCTAATTTGAATTTTATTTAATTTAATTTTATTTATTTACTTTTTAAAGATTTTATTTATTTATTTATTTGACAGAGAGAGATCACAAGTAGGCAGAGAGGCAGGCAGAGAGAGAGGAGGAAGCAGGTTCCCCACTGAGCAGAAAGCCCGCTGCAGGCCTCGATCCCAGGACCCTGATCATGACCTGAGCTGAAGGCAGAGGCTTTAACTCACTGAGCCACCCAGGAGCCTAGATTTGAATTTTAAAGCCAATCTGTATCTTGAAAGATCTATAGGCTTTAGAATTTGAAAATAATTAAAAATTTAATTATATCTTATCATACTGCCCTACTTATTGGCAAGTTAGCCTCCATTATCCAGTTTCCTTCTTTACAACTATATTATTGCCTTTCATCCACCTCTTCATTTAACCATTGACCAACGAAGCACATAATTCCAACAGGAGTTATCATCAATGTCTTATTCTTCTTTAGAGAGACTCTGATTCTCAAAATCATACTTATTAAGAATGAAATGAGTGTACTAGTTTGAGTTAATAGTGACATTTTAAAAGATTGTAAAACTGAAAGACTTGTAAATCATAGCATTTTCCCAACAATATTATCTTAGTATTTCTAATAAACCATAAATTAAAAAAATACTCTGTGAGTACTCAATTACTTTCAGTGTTTATAGAAGAGATACTATCTGACTAAATATAGTTAAGAGTATGAATCAGGAATCAGATGATTTCTGTTCAGATTTACCTTTGCATATATTCTTATCTGTAATGACACATGATTGCAAATATAAAAACCTAATTAGGCTATTATTTTTCTCTGATTTGATTTAATTGCATAATTTAGCCAAACTTTTTGCACTCTGAGTAATTTCACATGCATTAATGAATATGCCTGTGTTAAATACTTATATAGGACTCGATTCAGTGTCTTTCCCCAAACTTTGTATTATATTAACATTATATTAATATCTAAAAGAGAATTGTTTAATATTTAATTTCTATGGCCTACTATTTGTGTCATCTTGAAGGAATTATTCAACCTCTCTTTAAAAAATATTGTTCTTTAGTTATTTTTTCATCAGTAAAATGGGATTAAAAGTAATAATTAAGGGACACATGGGTGGCTCAGTTGTTAACTGTCTGCCTTCAGCTCAGGTCATGATCCTGGAGTCCCAGGATGGAGCCCCCACATCGGGCTCCCTGCTCGGCAGGAAGCCTGCTTCTCCCTCTCTCACTCCCCCTGCTTGTGTTCTCTTTCTAGCTGTGTTTCTCTCTGTCAAATTAATAAATAAAATCTTTAAAAAAAAGTAATAATTAAGACAATTGTTTTGAGTTTTACAGAAGTTAATAACTAAAAATACTTAGAAGACAATCTGGTATAAGTGAGATATGTGTATTGTGTGAGTAATATTATTGGTCCATTTTTTTCTGCCACTTTCTTTTCTTAGCACTGCTCTTCCATTTCCTCCTTCTTTCCTTCCAGAATTGTCAATAAATCTACAACGACACTGAGAAATGTCAAATTTACAGCTTGCTCTTTGAATACTCTAGATCTATCATTTCTGGCCATATGCCTCAGTGTTTTGGAGGAGAGGATCCCTTCTCGGCCATTTGTTTTACCTCTTCTATTCAAATGAAGCACATAATTTTTGTACTATTTTTAAAAGACTGAAGATATACTCTCCGATCCCATTTTCTCTTCTTTTTCATCTCCCAGGTACATTTCCCTGTTTCCCTTGCCATGAGAATGAATATTAGCTGAAGAAATGGGAAGGGTTGTGATCAAGCCATTTCCAAACATATTCAATCATACATCTTGAGTGATCCTCCATGTTTCTTTTCTTTCTTCAGCCTGCCAGTCAGAATATCAAAGCAGCTAGGTCACTAAAGAACTGGATGCATGATAGTTTCCCCCAGGAAAAATAAAGGTGTGTGTGTGTGTGTGTGTGTGTGTGTGTGTGTGTGTGTGTTACAACACCAGGATTTCATTATTGCAGTTGCCACGGTTAACTGACCATATCCATCAGAATATCATATGCCTTCAAATCCCCAGTGTTTAATAAATGACTGATGCTTATTTAATGAGTATGTATCAGAATTTATCAGATAATACAATAACCTTAAAATTTTGCAAAAACCTCTTAATACATAAAATGATGAGAATGATAAAAAAATATTTTATTTCTTAAAGAATAAGTCACTTTGTCATTCAAAGATAATTTCTCTAATAACCTCATTATAGATTTTAATGTGCAGGTGAACTTGGTAAGCAGAACATATAACATTTTTTAGCAAACAAATATACTTATAAACTTTTAACATTAATCTGCCTGATTTACTGAAATACCATAAAGCTGAGTTAACCTTGCTTGTATTTTATGTTATTAAAAAATTCCTCAATAATACAAAGCATCTTCATACCTCTCTCCATTCTACTTTCTTTGATTTATGTTTTCTCACTTTTAATTAGTAAAAGCAGTCAGCAGATTTCAAAATATGTATCTCCCACAAAATTCTACAATGTCTAATGCAAGACTGAATAATTGTCTCATAATGGTAAGAATAGTCAAAAAAAAAAAAAAACTTTATGCAAGTGCACAATAGTGACCCAGCTTAGATAAAGTGAAAAAAGAAAATGAATTGGGAAAATATAAAAACTGCTGACTCGTTCTTCTCCTTTTCACTAAGGGCAGTAGGAAAAAATATGAAGAGGAATTTCAGTGTGAAGGATTTGGAATTACTTCCTGTCAACAGGGGCCCTAAAATATATGTTTTTTTGATTGAACAATAAACTTAGGTAATAAAGCAGTAAAAAATCCAATAACGTCTGATTACACAAATATTTTATGTACCATAAGTAAGTCAATATACAATTTAAAGCAAAAACAGAACCACCAAATTTTATTGTACCTTAGGTTAAATATTTTGACCATTGTACTTTGTCGTGAATTGCACATTAATAATTGCTAATCACCATGTAATATAGTCTTTGATGAAAATTTTAAACTGTTTTATTTGCTATTTGGGCAAAGAGGGCTTAACAGAAGTTAATTCATCTTGTAAATCATCCACAAACCTTTCATTGAAGGTAATACCAAATCTGTATCAGGAATAAAATATTCAACAGCATATTTCCATTTACTGCATGATAATTCATTCCCTTAATTATAAAATTGAAAAATACTTTCTGCAATTATGATAGTTTGATGTGAATGCTGAATATTACTCACACTGTGTCTAGCTAAACAAAAATTAACCTATGTTCTTCTGATGAATTTTGAGAGATAAACTAACCAAATGAAACTGAAGGAGAGAAAATAAGGTAGAGTACAGTTTTTGTCCTAAACTGCCTTATAAAGAAAAAAATATATATATGATATAATTCTTTCATGACATCTTCAAGGTGCCAGATCAGTGAGAGGCAATGAGATGTAACGGAAGGGCTCCACACTGTATTAGGTAAAATCTGTAGGGAGATTGTTGATTCAACTCCCTCACGTGGACACACAAAAAAGAATAAAACTCAAAATAATGAAGGATGTCTTGCATTGTTAATGTAAGCTTATATTCAGATGACATAATTGGTTAAAACCTTGTGTGATTCTTAAATTGCCTTGCTCAAGAACACACATTACTGATCCTGTTCTAATTTTTTTTTCAAAAGAGACATTTAAAAAATCTCTTATTTTCCTGTCACATACTTGCCTGAACTTGTTAGATCTCATTCTTTTGCATAACTAAACATGAAAATTGTGATTTCTATACCAATTGGGCAACTCAGGATGTGTGGTAACTGAGTGGTCAATAGTTACATGTTTAATCTCTACTAAGGCCCTGTGGCAAGCCAAAAGCTGCCTCTCAAAGGAAATTACAATCCCTTGAATGAAGGGGAGACGAGGTCTACTTAAGAAAACCAAAAACGAACCAAAACTTGCAGCACTGATAAATATTGGTACCGCAAATATTTCCACCCGTGTTTTCTAAAGAGACATAAGAAAATTTGCCAGGGTAATTTAATTGACAAATCAGACTATTTGGGAATTCCTGAACATTGACACTAATTCCAGGACATCTCAGAACTCACTGTGGTCCCCTAACCAGAGAAGCAGTTTATGGGGGTTAAATGATCAATAGAATTTTAAGGTCAGGTCTATTTCAGAGTGGGTTCAGGGGGTAACTGAACATATCCTGTGGTATTCCCTCCATTTTAAAATATATAATTGGAATAACATACACAGCAACTGATAGAATACACTGACCTGTGACTACAGGGCTTTTATGGTGGGGAAGGCCAAGGGCAAACAACTAGAAAACAGCCTTTCCCTACAAAACAGTAAATCAGAAGCAATACTGAACTCCTGGAGGGATTGAAGAGGATAGTACTGCCATCAAGAAAACTTGAAAGATTCAGTAGTGATAAGACCACCACATTCCCATTTAACTTAGCTATTTGGCCTGCACAGAAAATAGCCAGTTTTCTGAAGTAAATCTCTCAATAGATGTCTCCAGTTTATTTTATTTCTCTGATTGAGCACAGACTGATACAAATTTTGATACCTAAAGTGGAGTGCTACTACAATAAATACTTGAAAATATGGATGTGACTTCATAGTGTAGATGTTGATAGAGGACTGAAGAATTTTGATGATCATGATAGGAAAAAAAACTGGATTTACTTGATCAGACTATTAGGAATATAGGCATTAAGACATCAGAAGGAAGTGAGGAACATGGTGGAGAAAGCCTATTTTATCTTAGAGAATATTTAAATCATCATAAGACTTTTGGAAGTGAGAGAACAAAAGGAAATGAGGAACACATTATCGTAAACTGGAGAAAAGGTGATTCTTGTTACATAATGGCACACTTAGTTGAACTACATCATAAAGATACATGCAGATCATTTAAGTGATGAGCTTAGTGTTTAAATAGGGTGATTTCCCAGTGATGTGTTGAAGATATGGTCTGGTTTTTCTTTACTGCTTATAGTAAAACTCCAGAGGAAAGAGACAAACTGAGGAAAAAAACTAGTAAGCAAAAAAAAAAAACAAACAGAAAAGTCACAGCTTACTGATTTAGGGGATTTTAAGCCTATCCAGATTTCAAAGAACATGAAAATGAAAAGATTTACCACCAGTAAAATGTGCTTTTGAGAGAAAGCGAGGCTTTTGCTAGTGTCCCGGAAGTATCAGAATGTCAGCATATTCAGTCATTCAGGGGTACCTTGGAAGAGCAAGTGATGTGACAACAGAAGCAGAGAGAGAAGGGGAGATGTGATGAAACAAGCAGAGATTGGACCGATGCAAGGCCATAGGCCCAAGAATGCAGGTAGCTTAAGAAGCTAGGAATGACCGGAAAACAAATTCTCCCCTAGAGCCTCCAAAAAGATCTGAGCCCTTTCAACACCTTGATTTTAGCCTATGGGAATTGATTTTCTACTTCTGCACTCAAAAACTGCAACATAGTAAGGTTTAGTTTTTGTTTTGATAAAAGCAAATTCCATTTCATTGAATACTGTAAATTGACTTAAAAATGCTGGAGTTTGTCTAAATACTGACACAATTCCCCTAAGGTTATAAAAAATGCTAGATTAAAGAAACTATTTTGAGATTTCAGGAATTTTTCTGTTAATTTTATTTTGTGTATTTCCAGCTAAATATCTTTAATCACTTTTTAAAAAATTTTTAAAGATTGTATTTATTTATTTGATAGAGAAATCACAAGTAGGCAGAGAGGCAGGCGGAGAGAGGAGGAAGCAGGCTTCCTGCTGAGCAGAGAGCCCAATGTGGGCCTCGATCCCAGGACCCTGAGATCATGACCTGAGCCAAGGCAGAGGCTTAACCCACTGGGCCACCCCAGGTGCCCCCAACTAAATACCTTTAAAGGAGATAGTTATTTATAAATGTTGTCCTTTGTATGAACTGCTGGGTGTTACCTAAAACATAGGAGAATATCCAAATAACATACTTCTAGGATGTTATGTGTTTTATTTTAGTATGTGCATGTTTTTATTTGGAACATATTTTCCCTAAATTTTTGTTCATAATTCAGTTGCCTTTATCATTAATACTTTGTGATAAAAGTGTTTCCATTTTTATTCAATATTCTGGAACTTTCTGGTCACTGAGAGGGCTATAATTTCCTACAGTGCAGTACACCCATTTATAATAAACTATTATTTTCAGGCTCAGCTACTAAAATGTAGCAAAATAGATAGAGGCAAATATCCCTGAAGATTCTGCTCAGAGTCCAGCTATGCCTATTATCCAAAATTAAGCTGCAATTTTGTTTTTTAATCAGGATTATCTTATTGGTAATAAAATGTCTGGTACTTGGAAACTGTGTATATGTGTGCAAGAAATTCAGACAAAAATCTTAGGACATTATATTTTAACAGCTGTTCATCCCAGAAAGAATAATTCCCTTTATGTAATATTTTAAACCAGTTCTTTAATGTTTGTATCAGCTGAATTATGTAGTGAGAAATTCACTGTGTATGGTCCAAACTATGGAAAGAGCCAAAATGTCCATCTATTGATGAATGTAAAGAAGATGTGATGTATAAATATACAATGGAATTTTACTCAGTGTTCAAAAATAAAGAAATCTTGCCATTTACAAAGATGTGGGTGGAGCTAGAGGGTATTATGCTAAGTGAATTACATCAGCCAGAGAAAGAAATATATGTATGATTTTTTATATGTGGAATTTAAGAGAAAAGATATAGCAGAATACTTGAAAACTAATGTCATTTTAAATGTAAACTTGCAAAGCCAATCCCAGAAAGCCATTATACAGAAAAATTCTGTATACACTCACTGTGATCCCAAAATTCTTAAAGGATTTTTACTATAATTCAGATCTACTCTAGAAAAAAAAAATGTATGAAGAACTCCATGCATGGTAAGTGAAATTTAAAAGGATAATAATTTTTATGAAGCTAATATATAAAACACTTCATACCTATATGCAGAAATTGCATTACACTTTTAATCTATTCACATCAAGAAACTAAAATCTAAACCAGAGGGACGCCTGGGTGGCTCAGTTGGTTAGGCAACTGCCTTCGGCTCAGGTCATGATCCTGGAGACCCGGGATTGAGTCCCACATCGGGCTCCCTGCTCGGCAGGAAGCCTGCTTCTCCCTCTCTCACTACCCCTGCTTGTGTTCCCTCTCTTGCTGTGTTTCTCTCTATCAAATAAATAAAAATCTTAAAAATAAAATAAAATAAAATAAAATAAAATCTAAACCAGAAGATATATTATAACAGTATAAGAATAAAATCTTGCTACTTCTCAAAAAGACATCTTTACAGTCATGTTAAATAAACCAGTAAAATAAATCAAAACACAAGGAAAAAGAATCCAGAAAAGTTTGAAATTTTGTTCATAATGATTCAGTTTTAAATGTATTGATGGTTTTATTGTAAAAAATATTAAAAACTCAGGAAAACTTCTAAATGTATGTTTACATAATGAAATGGTAACAGAATCTTATGCATATAGACAACTTATTACTTTTTGTATATGGATAGTGCTTATTAGTTTTTATTCTGTGTAAAATTTAGAATTAAATTGTAATGTAAGCAACCAAAATTTAATATTTAATATATAACATTTAATATATTAACATATTAATATTTAATATATAACAATATATTTAATATATAACAAATTATGTATTATGTGTGTGTATATATATATATATTAAAATATATATATATTTCAAGGAAATGAAATAGAAATTCTTTTCCCCTTCATAGCCTTTAAGTGTAAATTAAATGTACAGGAATGGAGTACTTTTCTTTTCTATTTCTTCACTTTATGTGAAATATGAGGCCAAATGGAGCTTAAAATAGTTAACAACATAAATATTATGGTACATTTTAGCAGACTTAAAAATTGCCAATCTTTCTCATGGATCATTCTCGTAGGTTTCAACAGTCTGACAAACTAGCATGAACATCTCTTGACATTTTAAGATGCTCAATTTTATATAGTTTATGTATTTATTTATTTATTCACTCATTCATTAAGCTTTCATTTATTGACAATGTAGCATCTGGGGTCCATGGCGTTCAGTCAGTAGAACAGGCAACTCTTGATCTCAGGGTTGTGAGTTCAAGACCCATATGGGGTGAACAGATTACTTGAAGAAGAAGGAGAAGAAAAAGAAGAAGAAGAAGAAGAAGAAGAAGAAGAAGAAGAAGAAGAAGAAGAAGAAGAAGAAGAAGAAGAAGAAAAGAAAGATACAGCCTCTATGTCAATCTCATTATATTTACATTTACAATAAAATGTGAGGAGTAAAACAGTAGAGCTATGTATCATGCAACAGTGTCCTTATAAAGAGGGAGGTCACACTGACTGCTCAAGGATCTTTATACTATTGTTTCTAAAGGGTGAGGAATTCCCCAGACATTCAGAAAAGGAAAGTCATTCTGGGCAATGGCAGTTAGCATGGCTGGGACACAAGCTTGAAACTATATTATATGTTTAGAGAGCTTTAAAAGTACACTACAAGTATGCATTGAGCTAAAGGTTAGAAACATTTGAAAAAAACAAACTTGGAATTGCATGTGCTTTTCATATAATTTCTCCACTCACTTGTTGAACTAGTCTTTGTTATATGTCAACTCTGAGCCAGGAACTGGAAAAGGTTTAGGGGAGGGGTCAAATAATCAACAAAACAAACACAGATTATTTTTCACAGAACCTATAGTCCAATGGATGAAAGAGCTTATTAAAAAAATTGTGTAAAGGGGCACCTGGGTGGCTCAGAGGGTTAAGCCTCTGCCTTCTGCTCAGGTGATGATCCCAGGGTCCTGGGATCCAGTTTCACATTGGGCTCAGTGGGGAGCCTGCTTCTCCCTTTCTCTGCCTGCCTCTGTCTATTTGTGATCTCTCTCTGTCAAATAAATAAATAAAATCTAAAAAAAAAGAATTTGTGTAAAATGTAGGACAATTGTGGAAGCAGTACCCGGTCTGGTGATTTGTTGCTGTAAAACAAACTTCTCCCAAGCTTAGTGGTTAAAAGCAATGTTGTTGTTGTTGTTGTTTGCTTATTTGTCAGACTTAGTTCAAGTAAGTGGCTCTCTCAAGCGGACTGCCATCAGGTACTGCTGGAGCTGAGTCATCTGAAGGTCCATCTGGGCTGGAAGACCAAATGACTGTGTGGTTGTTAGGTTGATTCACTAGAGCTGTTGACAAGCACACAAATATGCAGTCTCTCCGTGTAGCGAGGCCTCCTCCCAACACTGAATGCTGGGTTCTAAGAATGAGCATTCCAAGAACCAGGGAGCAGAAACTTTGGGCTGGAGTGGTGTCATGAATTGCTTAGATCTGAAGGGATTAAGAACTATCTACTTTTAGAAAGTGATACCTGCTCCATTAATCCTCTAAGGTACTATCCAAATGAGTACTTTTGATAAGGAAAGAAGGTACCGTTTTCTACGTATTTCTAGTTTTATACCTAATTTATAATTCCTCATGTTTCTGACTGCCTTGGCCATCTAGTGTGCTAGGGGTTCCTTGGATCTAGTCAGATGTGTCAAGGGCCCCAGCAATGCAGGCTGCTACACCCAGAAGCCCAAAACAAAATAGACCCTCCCTCACTACAAGGTACAAGATGTCCTTAACCATTTGTAAATGAGTTTTGTTTTAGTCTCATGCTCTACAAACTGACCTTGAAAGGGAAGTGTTAGTTATATTGCTTTTAGAATAGGTCTAGAAAACAGAAGTTATGTCACTAATCATTTTCCAGTGATAATCTGTTCATTGAACATGCATTTCAGTCACTACTAAGTGAATACCTGAAAGAAACTGAAAATAAAATTTAATGTTTTTATGCTGAGTGAAATAAACCAAGTAGAAAAAGCCAAGTATCACATGGTTTCACTTACTTGTGGTGCCAAGGGGTAATACAGAGGACAGTAGGAGAAGGAAAGGAAATGGGGAGTAAGGTAATTCGGGGAGAGAAATGAAACATGAGAGACTTTGGACACAGAAGAAAACTGAAGGACTTGGAGGGAGGGGTTGGGGGATGGGAAAGGAAAGCTGATGGTGGGTACTGAGGAAATGGGGAGTAAGGTAATTCGGGGAGAGAAATGAAACATGAGAGACTTTGGACACAGAAGAAAACTGAAGGACTTGGAGGGAGGGGTTGGGGGATGGGAAAGGAAAGCTGATGGTGGGTACTGAGAGCACCTAAAGTAATATTTCATTAATAAAAGAATAAATTTGAAAAAATGTTAAGCTGGATAGGAAACTGAAAAAACAGGCACAGACTGGGCCATCCTGAGCAATCCAAAATATGGTCACTTCAAAATATATACCTAGGGTAAAAGAATACACAGAGAAAAAGCTACTGCAATTTGATGGAGGATATAGAATGATTTTCTGGCAAGCTAAGCATTTTTAACTTTACCCTCAGGCTATATATAATTCAAACATGAAAATACAAAATCAGATCAGCATTTCAGATTCATAACTATATAAATGTAAGGAAGGTATTGGAATGAGAATATACAGAGTCATAAAAGAACAATGAGGATGCTATAACTGTTTTTAATATTATTAGAAAGAGAAAATAAAATGGTAGTTATGGAGATAGAGTAATAGAATTTCATTTGATTGAAATCTAGAATGAAGACTTAGATGTAATTACTAAAGTTTTAGTGAGGTACTATCATATCACCTTTAAAACAATTTAGGTGGTTTTTTTTTTTTTGCACTCAACAAGAGCTTTATTTTATTTATTTTTTATTAACATATGATGCATTATTTGCTTCAGGGGTATAGGTCTGTGAATCATCAGTCTTATGCAATTCCCAGTACTCACCATAGCACATATCCTCCCCATAAAATAATTTAGTTTTAAGGTAACTTTCAATTTAATGAATAATAGCATTAGAAAATTCCAGTCTTCCTTGATCAGAGAATTAAATCCAACTTTCTTGCAAAGCCTTTTTACTAACTTAATATTTGATATAATTGAACAACAATTTTTGAATTCAAGTTATTTCTGAAATGTCAAGCATAATAATTTCAGCAAGAAGTTCTAATAGAATACATATATTCTGGATAGTTTTGTACCAGAGGGACTGTCTAAGATGAGATTGGAGTAGTGGGCTTTCTTTAAGGACTTTCATATAGAAAGCATCCTAAGACATTAGGAAGGCTGGTGGTTCTATACTACTCTTTAATGGCAATCATTCTTTACTGGAGGTAGGGTGATTTTAATTTGTTTGTTTTTTTAACTTGACATTTTTGAGTATTAGATATAAGGAATTCTATACCTTCCCTTCTTGAGGTTGGTGTACAAATACACACATATTGTGTCTTTACAGCCTATAAGGGAAAGTACATGGCAGTTTGGAGAAAAGCTAAAATAACAAGAATGGGCAGCAAGCAACAGATGCCAAAAAATTATAAATAATAAAATAATAAACATAAATAATTATAATAACAAAGTCATTATATAGAATATGTATCTATTATTATGCCAGGTGGTACTTTGCAATGTTTCTCTAATAATTTTTACCTATAAGTTCATTTACTTAAAATCAAAATCATGACATTCAATCCTTATCTTCACTACTCCTTAGCCTAGAATCTGAACCATGTGTACACACATACAATAAACAGGAACTATCTTCCAGTTCCTCTGCTTTGCTCATCTTTCCTTATCCAAGAGAAATCCACTAAATGTATTCTTTCTACTATCTTGATATAAATACATCAATTTATTTCTCTCTGGCTCTTTCTATTCAATTTCCTAAGCATCTACAATTTCTTGTTTGAATTACTAGTTATAGCCTCGTTAAGTGATCACTACTCCCAACATATGTTACCAATGCAGAATTTTTCTTATGTCTGACTGGCTTTAACGTTGGTGTCTTCTGTGCATCGGTATATATTTGGTAATCTCAAATATATTGAAAGAACAGAAAAGAAATTCTGAATACAGTACTCTTCTGTTTGCTCAATCAAATTTCTTTACATTCTGCAGAAATGTTTGAAATTTTAACGCAATATCGGCATTGGTTTCCCAGTCCGTTAGAATACATTCAAATCCTTGACAAAAAATGTCAAGCCCCTACACTCTTGCTGTAAGTTGCTGACTTCAATCTCCTTGTTTATTACTCCAACTTCCTGGCCTTAATTCAGTTGTTCAAATGGGACAATTCCATTCCTGTCTCAAGATATTCATGTGTACTCTCCTCTCTACACAAAATGAACTTCTGGACTACCCATCCATGCCCAGGAAACTGCATTCATTTTTAGGTCTCGAATTAAATGTCATTTCCTCAGAAAATTCTTTTCCCAACCATTGAACAGTTTAGAAACAACAATAATATTTCCATAGCAGTCAGTTATGAAATCGAAAAAGTCTGTGATGAAAATAGTCAGTGAAATTAAGGAATCCAATTTAGTGACGCTAATAAAAATGTGTTGATACTTGCCTTTTCTATTTGGAATACGCAGCTGTGTTGAGCAAACAGAAATATTATTGCTATCTTTTCTTTTTAATGAAGATATACAAAAGTTGATGGAAAATGATAATGAGGGGCGCCTGGGTGGCTCAGTTCGTTAAGCGACTGCCTTCGGCTCAGGTCATGATCCCGGACAGCCGGGATCGAGTCCCACATCAGGCTCCCTGCTTGGTGGGAAGCCTGCTTCTCCCTTTCTCACTCCCCTTGCTTGTGTTCCCTCTCTGGCTGTGTTTCTCTCTGTCAAATAAATAAAATCTTAAAAAAAAAAAGAAAAAGAAAAAATAAAATGAGAATAAGGATAACAGAAGTTGAACATATGGAAGTCCTAGTTCAGGTATGGTGGTATGAAGTGTTTAGTGTCTTTTCGACAACTGGTTTGGGAATAGAACTCATTGTTATTCACAAAGTTATGGTGTTAGTGCCACCCAAAGCAGCTATCCTGAGGAAAGCTTGGCTTACAACATCATATAGATGTCTCTTCACTGGTTTTGCTGTCCCCCATGATGGATACTTTGTCAACCAGAGAAGCATCAGGTAACCTCAGATTGAGGTAAAATCTAAACTTCTTTCTCTTTCTCTCTATGTAGATATCCATATGTGTTAATGTGATAGTGAGTGAATATCCAATTGTTGTTATGAATAGCCAAAATCAACCCCAATTTTACATTAAAATTTCAAACATTTCTGCAAAATGTAAGACATTTGATTCAGCAAACAGAAGAGCACTCTATTTAGATTTTTTTCTGGTTTTTCAGTATATTTGAGATTACTAAATGGGCATAACATGTATAAAAGACCAATCACCTGATATTATAAGTAAGTTTTTTTTAAAATATTTTATTTATTTGACAGCGAGAAACACAGCCAGAGAGGGAACACAAGCAGGGGGAGTGAGAGAGGGAGAAGCAGGCTTCCCGCGGAGCAGGGAGCCCGATGTGGGGCTCGATCCCACGTCTCCAGGATCATGACCTGAGCCAAAGGCAGTCACTTAACCAACTGAGCCACCCAGGCACCCCATAAGTAAATTTTTAACAATATTTTTATTATTTGCTCTTGAGCAGACTAAGATCATTACTTAAATATAGCTAAATGATTCTGTTTTCCAAGTTGGACAGTTAATGGATCATTTGTTTAATTAAATATTCACTAAACATTCAACTAATCAAACTATAGTATGAGCCATGCCTAGGTCAAAGATCCACAAATGTTTAAAATTTCATAAAATATATGACAAGATTATGGTTGTAATTTTTTAAGATTTCAAATATATTGTAGAAGAGGTTTGCATATGTAAACAAAATCACTGAAATCCAATCACCGTGCTTAATAAAAGAAAGTCGATGTAAAAGTGCTTCCACAAAGATTTCTTATAATAATGTATTTTACTAGAATAAAAAAAAGAAAAAAATAACACATAAACACTTTCTATGCTGTATTGCCATGAGATACCAAGGGGAATGATAGGATCAATGTCTACCATTTGGCAAAGTGGAATTTTTGAATACATATGCAGATCATAGACCTGATATTTATGATTGAGACAGTAAAAGGGACCTGAATTTCCAATCAATACTGAAGGCCTGGATGACTGGATTAGTGACAAGCCTTATAAGTCATGGTAAGGGAGCAGTTTTTATAAAAAGGAAAATGACTACTTTAAGCCAAATATGGAAAGTTCATTTTGTTTTTCTTTTTAGTGTGATTAAGTTGGAAATGCGTTAGAAGCAATAGAACATGTGATAGTTTTTAAGGTGACCCCCAGAGTCCCCAAATCTCCAGAGTCACTAACTTGTATCACGTACTCCACCGAGTGTGGGTGTGATTTGTGATTTTCTTTTAATCAGCAGAACATAGCAAAGATGGTGAGATGTCATTACCATACACACAGGTGGCTGGCAACTCATTTAAGAGACTTCCCTTTTAGGATAAATTAAATGGCTATGTTGGCAAATCTATGCGGCAAGGAACTGCAAGAAGACTCTAAGAATGTCACTCTAACATCTGAAGATGGATTCCAGCCAAAAGCTAACAAAAGACTGAGCTCTTCACTCCTAGGCCTGAGAAAATGAGTTCTGCCAGCAACTTAGATAAGGTTGAAGTGTATTCTTCCACCAAGTTGAGCTTCTACATATGAAAGAATTCCAGCGGAAACCTTGATGGAAGACCTGTTAGCAGACAGAGCACCCAGCGAGGCTTTGCCCAGGCATTTAACCCACAGAAAACATAGGACAATAAACCTGTGTTATTTTAAGCCACTGCATCTGTGGCAATCTGTTATACTGCAATAAAAAAACTAAAAGCATAAAGAAAGAAGGAAAAAGGAAGTCTGAAATCCTTCTGGGTAGATTATCTTGATCATGTATAAACTGGAGAAATACAATCTGTCCCTGAGGAGAATGTTACACTCCTTTAAGACAGTGGACATGGTCAAGAGCTAAAGAAGAATTATCTATATCTTGTTAAGCCAAGGACATAAAGCACACAAGTAGATTTCACCGCGGATACTGGCTCAAGACATTGGACTGGAGATTAGAGAAAATACAGAGGGTGGTAGGTAGAATTAAAGGTCTGCATCTTCCTCATCTTTATGTGTTAGTCTACTCCCTCTTCTAAAATAATTGAAATTTTCTTTTGATTGCATCGGCATTGCATATCCGTACCCTGGATAATATCCATAAAACACTTTGACTGTCATTGTGTAGTGATTTATGACCAAGGGGCTCTGGTGTTACACAGTCTGAATTTGAATCCTAGGTCCTCCATGATGGAAAAGTATAAATGATTTGACTTTCCTGACTCAATCTGCTTATCTTTCAGTCAGCGAAACCAACAGTCCCTACTACTAAAGATCTGTTAAAAATTAAGTGAGTTGATAAACACACACAAAAAAAGAAAAAATAGAACAGAAAATGGCTTAGCAATTCAGAAGGGAGATAGATTATCTAATTGGCATCCAGACTGGGATACCTTGAGAAAGACAGATGATGGTATTCATAATTATTCTGGGTCAAATGAGAACTGAGACTGTTCCAGTCAAAAAGATACATATATTCACCTATTAAGAGTTATTACATGTATTTTATAGTCTTAATCTCTGTGATTCAGCCTTTATTTCATATATACATTCAACAAATGGAGGGTTCCTTTGTCCTGGACACTGTTATGTGTTAGTGATACATCAGTCCTAAAAAACAGTGCTTTCGGGGTGCCTGGGTGGCTCAGTTGGTTAAGCGACTGCCTTCGGCTCAGGTCATGATCCTGGAGACCCGGGATCGAGCCCCACATCGGGCTCCCTGCTCGGCGGGAAGCCTGCTTCTCCCTCTCTCAGTCCCCCTGCTTGTGTTCTCTCTCTGGCTGTGTTTCTCTCTGTCAAAGAAATAAATAAAATCTTTAAAAAAAACAAAAAAAAAAACAAACAAAAAAAAACAGTGCTTTCATCAGTGATAAACTGAAAAAACTGTACAGATTATCTATTTATAATTGTAACAATTTTATAAATACATTTTAGAAATTAAGAAGTTACTTTCATTTTATCTTTCCTACTCTTTTCCAATTTTCTAGACAAAAGACAGCAGTTTTTATTATTTATAGTAAGGGATTTCTTTCATAGAATTCATATAAGTTATTTAAAGTAATTTGCTGGTTATTAAGTATGGCAAGAGGGAATAAGATCAGGCACAATGATTAGGAACACAAAACAAAAATTGCACATATGGCAAAAATGAAGTAAAATGAAATTAATAAACTAATTTACATTAACAATTTAAAGCTCCAAGTTTTAGTAATCGAGAGTTTAATAGTTTTAAGTATTGTGTGCCTAATGTACTACAAGAATTCAAATGTTAATTAAATGGGAAAATGTGTGCCTTGCTTCACAAAATAGAACTTTAAAAATTATTATAATTGATTTGTTTACTTTTAAGTCATGAAATGTACAGTATTGGTCCCAATATCGGGTAAAAAAAATTTTTACTTGAATATTTGAATGAAAAGCAGGTTAGTTATTAGCACTGATAAGATATTGAGCCATTTATATGGACTTGCATCTAGATTTTAAAAATATTTTAACTGTAATTAATACAATGAATTTAGAATGCACTAACACTTAAGTTAGACTGATAAACATACTTAGAAGTCTTAACAAATTTAAGAATTATAGAACAGCATACTCTTTTGTCAGTCAAATTGGAGAATGCAAAAACAAACACAAAACAATCTGAATTATTTTACCTGCTTTTTTTAAACAGTTGGTACATTGCACAAATCTCTATGGTAATCATACAACTGGAAAAACTTTCGTATTATTGTACTTGTAATAGAAATATTTCTTGTGTCAGTCTTGAATGGAACTTCATAGACAAATAGTAGATGGTAGAAAATCTAGAAGCCTAACATTAACTCCAGTCCTTAAATGGCTTGTTCTTAGCCATCTTATATATATCTTAATTAAGAGGTAGAGAATTACTAGCTCTAGGAGAGAAAATATGTGCACAAGTGTGAGTATGTGTGTGTTGAGGGAGTATGAAATAGAAGGGTTAAGAGAGGAAACTAAGCAGTAATCTATAAAATTATTTATTCTTTTCATTCTGAAGCCCTATTGTGAGTGATTAAGAAATGAGCAATGACATCTAAGGAATTAACAAGGTAAAGATTAGTGTGCCAAAGTGAATGGGATTTCTTTTTTTTCAGGAAGGAATAAGTGTCTGGAATCTACCATGACCGCACTCTACATTGACTTCTGCCCATCAAGAATAGAACAGGAACATAGTTGTTGATTATATAGAAAGTTCTGCTGCAAAAGTTTGGGGCCAGTAGTAGGCACTCCTGTCCTAAGATTGTTAAGGTTATAAACCTTATTAAATAAAAACTAGTAACTTATTCTCAAAACTATGTTCATACCTCCATTTTCATCAAGAAATATAATAGCATTTCATTGTCCTTAATTTATCGAGATCATAAATTTAAGAATTTTCCCTTGGCTGTATTTCTGGCCTCCTAGAAGAAATTGGAAAAGTCATTTACTTTTCTCTGCACTTCAACCACACTATTTGTCAGGAGGAGGAATATTCATCTTTCTCTCTCAGGTACTTGGCTTAATTTATATTAGTACAGAACTTTTCATTTTATATCATATTTCATATAAAAATATCAAGCTTTTATTTCATCTTCATGTACTTCCTGTCAATTGCTTCCCTATTTTATTTCATAGTAACATTTTTAGGATCAGTGCCATTGTGATCTCTGAAAAAATAGCTTTTAAGACTATATATTAATAAAGTACCTTTTTTATTTTCCTTTGAAGTCAGGAAATATGAATTGAATGTATATATTTCAGACATTACATATATTATAACATTTCAGATGTTCTATATCTTATTTTAAAAAGAGGCAAAAAGGTTATATATAGATTTGAAAAATATTTTCAAATAACTAAGCTCAAATATGATTTTTTAACATTCTTGCACTTCTTACAATTTTGAAGTTCTTACAATCCTGCAGATCTTATAATCTTCTTCAACAAATTTCAAAGAAGAGTTAAAAAGATTAATGCACTCTTTAAATTCTTAAGTGAAATAAATATGACATATATATTTGCAATTTCATTTTAATCTTGGACTAACTATAAATGGTAACGGTTTTGGATATCACTAGTATTCCATAATTTAGAGAATAAACTATAAACAATATGTGCTTATAAGCCAGAGTAATCATACATTTATGCAAACACACAATCTAAGACATCATTTTACTTCAGGTTATAAAAGTATGAATAGGTAAACTTCCTTTCCACCACAAATATATTTTGTATATTATTTATGTCAAAGGGTAACACAGTAACAATTTTTATTAACAAGATAATAACATAGTATTAAAAGTTAACTCAAAAGGTAGACTGTAAATCATGGTATTCATACCTTCTGTTGATCTTCATTAAAGTTAACACTTTCCATAAAATATTTACAATTTCAAATTGAGGGATAAATGTATACATTAGGAATTTAATATAGCATGTGTTATGTTAATGATAAAAGAGCATTCTGTTCATAGTTACATTTCGAAAATAATGCTTATTAAAAACAAAGAGAAAAAACAAAGAGTCCAGAGGTACAACTTGATCTTATGACTTATTAGAACAGATAATACCTAGTTCATTAAGAAGAGCTGAGACGAAAGAGCTGATCACACGGTTACCCAACATAAGATATTTATACCCTATAAGGACACAACTTGAAACCATATTTCTTCCAATCCTTAGCGACCAGATTATGAATTTCCTATATTACATTTGTGACTGTCAAAGCTGTTTGAACACAATAGGATCAGAGATGTCATAAGGCACTACTGGTGGAATGACTTGCATTACAGGCTGTATTTATGGGTCTGATCGCTGCTTAAAGCAGTAGCCCAGGGACTTTCTAAGTAAGTGTTTCAAAGAAACATACATATGATAAATTATACTTCTATAAGTCTAAGAGGATCAACAATTATTGAGCTTCTTTCTGGGGTATTGGATTCCTAAATTTTCTCTGGAATTTTTCCCACCTTCTGGCAGACATATTATCTTAACAAGTTATATGGACTTTTGCTACTTCTTGCTTATAAACCCAAATCAGCATGACATCACCAGTTGAAAGGAGCAACATGATATCTTGTGCAATATTAAAAGATCAAAATAAAGGTGAACCTGATTATGACAGGATTCATAGAACAAAACAGCCCTGAGCATAGACAGTTGTACTGATGTCTTTATAATGTAAGAATACATAGCTTCTGCTGGCATTTTATATTTGATAAAGAAAAAAATAAGTTTTGGTATACTTGGAGACAACGGTTTGGTTGATTAAGTCCACTGAAGATAAAATAACTAGCACAGCAACTGAAACTGAAGTCAACACAACTATTTTAAATCCATTCAAACATCTCTCTCTCTCTTTCTCTCTCTCTCTCTCTCTCTCTCTTTCTCTCGAGTATTAACCCTTCAATGCATAAAGAAGACATTCTAAATCTGTATTTTTTACAAGCTATACTTTAATCTAGGTTCATTCCATTCAATCGGGATGACTATTTGAGACACTTCTGTGGTAGGGATAAACTCAATGAATTCAAACACCCATCTTTGTCAAACTACATGTCTTCTTCCATGGGTAAACAGAATTTTTGTCACCAATATTACTTAGGTTCTGTCAACATGAATAGTAAAAACATTGCAGTTCCTTTAATAGATATGCTATCTTCTTCCAGGGAAGGTTTCATCCTTTCCTTGGATAACTTAGTTATTTTACTCTAATTGTCCAGATCTAGTTGGGTATAGATGCAATGAGAAACAGTGGGTTGGTCTCAACAAAAGTTGGTATCTGCATGCAAATCAAATGCCCCTTTTTGGAATTTTACAGGTTCTAGAAGTAAGGGGAGTCTGGTCTCAGAAGAGAAGAGGATAGTATTGTTCGGGAAGGTAGGCACAATAGGAGAAGGAGATTTAATATAAGAATAGGGAAAGTTCTTTAATTTCCTAACTCCTTACCCTTCATAAGAATGCCATTGTGCCAACTGAAAGCTACAAATAATTTGTTATTGCATTATTGTGCCTATCCAAACGCAATTTACTACTGATAATAAGACTCTTGGGACACCTCGGTGACTTAGATGATTGAGTGTTTACCTCAGGCTCAGGTCATGATCTCAGGGTCCTGGGATCAGCCCCGCATTGGGCTCACTGCTCAGTGTGGGGTCTGCTTCTCCCTTTGCCTCTGCCTCCCCTCCCCAACTCATGCTGTTCCTGTCTCTCTCAAATGTATAAATAAAAATATTTTTTAAAAAAGACTCTTATTAACTTGAATTTAAACCAAGCCATATATGGAATTCTAAATTTCCATTTATGATGCCTGTTCTGTGAAAATATTTCAAACATTTACTCCTCTATTAGGGAAGAATCAAATAGGAAAACATAAGTTTATGATACATATTTCAAATAAGAAGTATTCAATACAGAGATTTAGATGATACAAACTACTAGAAAGAATGGTCAGAGAGGGTATTTCTAATTTCAGCTTTTGGACTCTGTAGGAATCACAGAGAAACAATGATTAATGATGTAAGTTGCTTCCAACACCAAAGTAGATGATTATTAGAACGATGTCTTTATAAAAGCCGCTGGCAGACCCCCAACATTTGTTTCATTGCCTGTCGACAGTAGCCATAAGACGAATAGTTTTTCATTCCCTTTACTTTCAAAATTTTATATGAGTACTTTTTATTAGCAACATTTAACATGAAGCTTGATTTTTAGGGGAGTCTAAAAATAAATGTTCAAGGATTTCAGCTGTTGTAGTACAAACTAAGGCATATATGGACAGAAGGATAATATCTGGCACAGAGAGACATTGATTATTTTCAGTAGATGATGTGTTTGGTATTTAGTGAGTAACACGTTCCTAGTTCATTGCTTCATCTTCTCACTGAGTCCTCCCATGGAAGAAGGAATGATGGGCCTCTTCCAGGTCTTTTAATAAGGGCAATAATCCCATTATGACAGCTCCACCCTCATGACATGATCACCTTCCAAAGGTTCCAACTTCAAAGACCCTCACACTGAGAATTAAGTTTCAACATAAGAATTTTGGAAGGACACAAGCATTCTGTCTATAGCATATGAGTTCTAAATTCTAAATAATCTAAATCCTAAAATAGTCCATATGCTATGTTAAAAGTAGATTAGTGGAGCATAAGTGAAGAATCAGTGAAGCCAATTAGAAAGTTTCTTCATTAAAAAACAAAACAAAACAACACATAAAGTTTCTTCGTGAATTAAGAAAAGAAATGATGGCAGGCTGTTTCTGAATGGCAGTGGTAAAGCTGGTGAGTAGTCAAATTCTAGAAATATTTTGAAGCTAGAATCAAAAGGGTCTGTAGGTGGAAAAGATATAGAATCTAAGAGGAAATTTGGAGTTAAAGAACATTGAGCATCAAAGGATTGTGTTGCCATTGATGTAGATGGGAAAGACTTTGAATAGAGTATGGTAAGTAAGAAGACAAGAATTTTAGTTTACATATACTAAGTTTGAAAATTGTATTAGATTTGTAAGTAAGCATATTGAGTAAATAGTTGAATATTTCAGTCTGGAGTTTTGAGTGTGTAATTTGGAAGTGATTGGCATATAGAAACATTTAAAATCATGAGACATAAAATAGCACAATAGTGGATGCATTTAGTTTGTATATAGCTAGAGGCATGAGTGGAGACAAAGGGACAGAGCTCAGAAGGACTGGGTGGGTCATAAAGGGAATACCTTAATTGATGAATATTTGGTCAGACATAACATATGAATATATAAATTTAGTTTAGTTTATAAATATTAGTAATGTTTTGGCTCCTGAACTCTAATATGGAGAGTTGACCACTATTTATTTATTTGTTTATTTATTTATTTATTTGACAGAGAGAGAGAGGGAGATCACAAGTAGTCAGAGTGACAGGCAGAGAGCAAGAGAAGGGGAAGCAGACTTTTGCTGAGCAGAGAGCCCCATGTGAGGCTCAATCCCAGGACTTTGAGATCATGATCTGAGCTAAAGGCAGAGGCTTAACCCTCTGAGGCACCCAGGCATCCCAATTTAACCATTTCTACTCTGTTTGTCTAGTATTACATTTTTGCATACTAAGAAAAATAAATGAGTATTTGGCACTGTGCCATTTTCATTATGATTACATATAATTTTGCTTCTCTTTAAAGCTATTGACATTAAAGCCAAAAATCCATTGTCAACTCTGTGTGATGAAATTACAGACTCTTCCTACAGTGGCCATGTTCTTATGATTCTAAACTAAGGACAGAAGAATGTCTTCTCACATCATCAGAAGATAATGGATGGACCCAAATACAAAATTTTATAACTTTAAGCTCTTAACTCAATTCCTCTGTAATAAAGATACAATCTTTTATAATATGGAAAGTTTAGAAGGGGCTGCTTCTATTTCCAGCTCTGCAATGTATGAATTGCAAATAAATGAGAAAATTTAAACAGTGACTCTACCATTGATTACTATCAAGAGAGCATTTTGCAATTCATAAATCCTAGTGAAATCTATTTTGTAACTTGTCATCTTTTGTAAATCACCATTTTCTTTGTAAAAAATAGGTTGCGAATACAAAACAACAAAACGTATTTTAACCTATCTAAATGTGAGATAAATTGTGCTTTTCTATTTGAAGTAGATAAAAAGAATATTTATCAGAAATATAACTTAGTTGTAGATACAGAATATTCAAACATACTTTTTAAATAAGACTATCATTGATTTGGACAGATCAAATGAAAATAAATCATGACTAAATATAATTATCTAGTCTTTGGCATGCTTAACTACTTTTGGGTTGTGATTTATTTACCTTACATACCTAGGTATTTTACTTTGTAAACAGATGTTGATGATCTCAATCTAACTGGAGCAATTTACTATCTCTCTTTGCCAAGAGAAAATGAAGGAAAACTAATTTGATTCCTTTCTACAGGAGAAACCCTCCCCTGGAAAGTGACCATAAAAATGTGATGTATATTATTTATTATAGTAGTAGGCTCCAAGTTGGAATATTAAAGAAACCAATGACTACCCTTATACAATAGTAAAATTCTTGGATTGCAAAGGAAAATAGAGATATCTAGCTTCTTATTGGTGCTACATTGGCCCTCAAAAGAAATTTCTGAGCCTAAAAGATAAATATTTTACAAATAAAATGTAATATTAAAGAAAAAAACACGCTTCTTTTTTTTTCTTTCTTTTTTTTTTTTTTTAATTGACAGAGAGAAACACAGCCAGAGAGGGAACATAAGCAGGGGGAGTGAGAGAGGGAGAAGCAGGCTTCCCACCAAGCAGGGAGCCCGATGTGGGACTCGATTCCGGGTCTCCGGGATCATGACCTGAGCCAAAGGCAGTCATTTAACCAACTGAGCCACCCAGGTGCCCCAATATTAGAATTTTTTAAGTGCTGTACACATCCTTTTTTCAAGAAAGTTTTTCTGACTTCTCCGTTTAGAAATTACATTTTGTCCTGCTAATCTTTAGAGCATTTTATTCTAATCACTAATATGAATATATTATTTTCAGCTTTGTACTACAGCCATTCATATTAATTTCTTCAAATTCAGCACTTATTTCAAGTTGTTAAGAAAGAAATATCATAACTATCTTTGTATCACCTCAGGACTGTTGCATATATCTATTCCATTATGGCTATCCAATATACTTAATTTAATTATTAAATGACACCAGTCAATCAATAATATCTCTGATCTTAAACTGTTACTTTGTTTCAAGACTTCAAATTTAGGTGCCTTGCATAGACATTAAATATTTCTTACATAAAAATTGTATTTCTAAAAATGTATGTGAATTGAAAAAAGAGTGAATGTTGAAAAGTTATTTAAATCATGAGTTTTATTAATATTCTGATGAAAAGTTTACATGACTTTGAAACTTCACCTCTGAAGTGCTTTACATGACTTGGAAAAAAGATTTCTAAAAACCATTACACAATTCATTGCCTTATAGCTAACATGACATTTATAAACCAATTCACATGAAGTATTGCTATTGTAAGAATTTCATTTTGGTATCTAACAGTGTAAAAAATCATTTTAATCATAGAGTCTACTTTTCATATATCTAGCAACCACATTATATTTAATCTATTAACAATTTGAATTGTTGATGTTTGACTCATGGGCTACATCAGACAAATAATTGTTAACAAATATATGCTGAGTGATCAAAAATATACAGTTTTAGATAATAAGAGGTGCAAGACAGTACATTAACATAAATGTTTGTTGGCAACCACTAGCGAATGCATATCACTGCTCGATATAGAAGTGCTCATAATTTGTCTGGCAGCCATACTCTTCCTTTAGATTGCAAGCTATTAAATGTGATGTTTTTTGTGCTGAAAAGATTTGCTTTTTTTATTACCAAGTTTATATCATGTGCCATTATTTTATATTCTGATAACATGATTCTCTCATCTTAGATTAAGTTTCAAGAGCAATTTAAAATAGCTAATAAACTCTGGAGCAAATTACTATTAAAGAAAAAAAGAAAAACCACAGTGTCATTTGATGCTGAATTTAATTTAAAGAACCCATTTAATCAGCAAGAAATATTTACCGAATGGTGCATTTTTTTAATGTCAAAAGTAATCTTTATCATGTCGGATTAGTAGCCATTAAGCCAAACTCGAAATATTCATCTTCCCAACACAGTCGTTTATGCAGATTATATTACAAAATCATATTAAATTGCTTGGTTACAAATAATTTTACATTCTGTATCCAATCACTTGTTACTCAGTCTTGACTCAATCAATTAATTAAAACTATTTTTGAATTATTGCTGCATATTGGATTATGTGCCTCTATGAAGTTTATATATAAGACATGGTTTCTGCTGTCAAATTTATTATTATAAATACATGAACCCAATTCTATCAAGTGCCAAGGAAAGATTATAAATATTATCATAAAAATGTAGATGGCAGGGAGACATTTTTCTCCTACAATATAGGTAGCTTTTCTTCTCTTAATGGGGCTAGACAGATAGTAGATAGGTTAAAATGTCACATAAAATTCTTATTTTTATTTAAATGTCAAATGGTCAAATGATTGCTTGCTAGAATAACTTTTTTGTTTTTTTTTCAAGATTTTATTTATTTATGAGTGAGAGAGAGTGCATTAGCGTGGGGTGGGGAGGGGGCTGGAGGGAAACCTATAATCCAAGAAAATTCCAAGCTGTGCATGGAACCCATCATGGGGCTTCATCCCAGGACCCTGAGATCATGATTTGAGCTGAAGTCAGATACTTAACTGACTGAGCCACCCTGGCACCCAGCAACAATAACTTTCTTAATAGTTCTGAGATTATACTGGTCAAAGGATGCTTTCTGAAGAGAAAGGTGAGGATATATATGCATATATATATATAAAATTACATATATTTAAGATTTTATTTATTTGACACAGGGAAACACAATTCAGGGCTCAATCCTGGGACTCCAGGATCATGACTTGAGCTGAAGGCAGGCTTAATGACTGAGCCACCCAGGCACCCTAGGATATACTAACATAGATGGAAAAGTTAAAAAATAAAACATCAGGATAAAGATTATGCATTAAGTCATAGCCAAAAACAGTCTTGGTTTATATAAAAGTGGCTTTGGTAGACAGACCCCGGAGCAGTTCCTCTGAAACCCAACTGCTTGTATTCATGTCCTTATATTATCCTCTCCCCTTGGGTGTGGATGGAACCTGAGACTTGCTTCTACTTAATAGCATACAGCAAATGTGATAGAATGTACATATTGATTAACTGTACATAGTTATTTTTGCATGAAAGTGTCAATCATATTGTTAGCAGATCTATTTTCCTTTCTGGCTCTTAACTCTAAAGCTGTCATGAGTTTGTACTGCCTATAGAAAAGATCACAAGCCAAGATGCTGAGGGTGGTTTCCAGTCAACAGCTAGCAAGAAACAGCCCAGCATCCTGCAAGGAACTGAATGTTGCCAAAAACCATATGAACTCCCCTAGTTGAGCCTCATATGAGCCTTCTACCCTCATCAACAGCCTTGTGAGACCTTGAAGCAGAGGACCTAATTAAGCTATGCACTGACTCTGGACTAAGAAACTGAGATAAACAAGTGTTACTTATGTTAAGTCACTAAGTGTGTGGTACTATTTGCATACAGCAACAGAAAATTAATATAGGAACTAAACATTTGAGCCCTTTAAATAGCGAGTTTATGGGACAAGTCAGAAAAAATGATAGACTATTTGCTATTTAGAATGCTCTTTTTTTTTTTAATGTTTCTTTTTTTTTTTTTTTAAGATTTTACTTATTTGACAGAGAGAAACACAGCCAGAGAGGGAACACAAGCAGGAGGAGTGAGAGAGGGAGAAGCAGGCTTCCCACCGAGCAGGGAGCCCGATGTGGGACTCGATCCCGGGTCTCCGGGATCATGACCTGAGCTGAAGGCAGTCGCTCAACCAACTGAGCCACCCAGGCGCCCCTAGAATGCTCTTAAAATGTGGAAGACTGTAAATGACAGCATTGTTTGAACATTTTCCCATAAACAGTGTAAGTCAAAGACATGAGTAACATGGCCATTAAATATTATATTAAAATAGTATTTAGATAAAATAATCAAGAACAGTTTTAGCATGGACATGATAAAGACATCAGAATTTAAGAAACTGTTTAAGGGTCTTGTTACGGGTCTGCAGAATGAAGTATGATAGCCTATGCTAGGCTAGAGTCAACAAAGAAATAAACAAGAAGTAAATTGCTATACTACAATTTAGAGGTTGCTTGTATAAATGGGAAAAAAGCAGGATACAGTACAAATTATGAAACTATACTTGAAAATCTGCTTTTAGATTTAGAGGTAGAGGGAGAAAGAGAATCTTTTTTTTTTTTTTTTAAGATTTTATTTATTTGATAGAAAGAAACACAGCCAGAGAGGGAACACAAGCAGGGGGAGTGAGAGAGGAGGAAGCAGGCTTCCCTCCAAGCAGGGAGCCCAATGGGGGGCTCGATCCCGGGTCTCCAGGATCATGACCTGAGCCGAAGGCAGTCGCCCAACCAAAGGAGCCACCCAGGTGCCCCAAGAAAGAGAATCTTAAGCAGACTACCAATCAAGCATGGAGACCAATGACATGGGGCTTGATCCCATAACCCTGAAACCACAATCTGAGAAGAAATCAAGAGTTGGAAAGCTGAAAAGACTGAGCCACCCAGGCACCCCAATAGTTGGATATTTTTTTTTAAAAGAGAGCAACTTCATTGATTTTTCAGGAGAAAGATTTGGAAGGAGAATATTATATGTTCATTTTTTCAATATTACCTTTGAAATATTAGAAGGGTAACATAAGAAACAATATGTAGGGCACCTGGGTGCCTCAGTGGGTTAGGTCTCTGCCTTCAGCTCAGGTCATGATATCAGGAGCCTGGGATCATGCCCTGCATCAGGCTCTCTGCTCAACAGGGAGCCTGCTTCCTCCTCTCCCTCTGCCTGCCTCTCTGCCTACTTGTGATCTCTCTCTGTGTCAAGTAAATAAATAAAATCTTAAAAAAAAAAGAAAAAGAAACAATATGTAAAAAGAGACTTAATAAAAGTTAAAGTGAAACTCAAGGAATGTATATGACCATCATTAGGACTGAAATCATTATGGAAGTTAATATAAGAAGGCTAAAGAGAAGGAAAAAAGTCTCCAAAGAGAAAAAGAGACAGAAAACAAGGGGCTGAGATGAATATAATTAAGAATACAGGGCGTCTGGGTGGCTCAGTGGGTTAAAGCCTCTGCCTTCGGCTCAGATCAGGATCCCAGTGTCCTGGGATCCTGGGATCAAGGCCCGCATCAGGCTTTCTGCTCAGCAGGGAGCCTGCTTCCTCCTCTCTGCCTGCCTCTCTGCCTACTTGTGATCTCTCTCTCTCTCTCTCTCAAATAAATAAATACAATCTTTAAAAATGAATTAAATTGTATGATAGTAGTTGTAATGTGTATATATAGACAGTGAAGATAGCCCTATCATCAAAAATACTTTTAGAAGTGTTCAAAAGTAAGGAAAAAATGGCCCAGAGAGTAGGGAATTCGGTTAAGTGCTGGACTCTTGATTTTGGCTCAGGTCATGATTTTAGGGTCTGGGAATGGAGCACTACATCAGGGTCTGAGATCTGCCTAATGATTGCCTCACTCCCTCCTTGTCCCTCTCCCTACTGGCCCTCTCTCCCTCTCCCTACTGGCCCTCTCTGAACCTTTCTCTCTCAGATAAATAAATAAATCTTTTTTGAAAAAGTAAGTAAAAATTCTTCTTTGTATTATACATAGGTGCTATCACATATGATCTGCTAATTCAACATCCTCAATTTTTATTCCCTTCACTATCATCCCTTTGGGACATTGCATAAGTCACTTCTAATGTCAAAATATATGTTTATTTCTGTTTTATATGATTTTTAAAGATTTTATCTTTTTATTTATTTATTTGACAGAGAGAGAGATCACAAATAGGCAGAGCGGCAGACAGAGAAAGTGGGGGAAGCAGGCTCCTGCCACGCAGATAGCCGGATGTGGGGCTTGATCCCAGGACTCTAAGATCATGACCTGAACTGAAGGCAAAGGCTTTAACCCTCTGAGCCACCCAGGCGCCCATGTTTTATGTGTTTTTAAATTTCTTCCTTGTGTACTGCTTAGTAGGGAACTGAGAAACTATTGCAAATGCATATGTTTATTTCTTAGGAATATCCAGGTATGTCAACAGATATGCTAAGCATGTCAAATAAGAGGTTTCTTGTAATTATTCCAATAAGATATAATAAGGTTTTTATGGGCTTAGATATATTCATAATTCATATTATATGTGTATTTTTAAGCATCCCAAAGCTCTTAACATTTTCTCGTTCCAACTAAAAAGTACTTAGGCCATTATGTTTCCATTGCCAGCAATATATGACTCAAGTTGCATGTTCTATACAATTTAGCAGATTTAGGTGCATACAGCATATGTTGTCACATAAGATTCTTAATTTGATTTCATAATTAAATATAGATGTTAGCTTTTTCTAAACTAATGCTTTAAAAAATAGCCTCATTAACATCCATGCTAAAAGTTAACTTTCTAAAGATAATCTTAAAAACACATATATAACTTGTGTTTTGTCTCAATGTGTATACATGATAGACAGAAATTCATAACAGGAATATCTGACGGAAACTGATGCGATGAATGATAAGAATGTCTTTAAAAATAACTCCTGTGGATTCTGACCTAGTCAAATTATCTATTGCCTATATTTAAATCTGTGAATGTAGACTCCATCACTCAACCGTGTATCCTCTGGGAAATACATCTTTCTATTTGTGTAAATGCTTCTAAAGATCTTTACATAAAGCTATCTTAGAATCTATGCTTCTGTATTTTCATATACTTTTTAGAAGAAACAATAAATTTTAAACACATATCTTATTAATTTTTATTAGGCATTTTTAATGGGAAAAGCACAGTGGCATTTATTATGTTAAAGTAAGATGGTATTTATAACTTCCATATTATATCAGTAGCAGTGCAATACTGTGGCTCTTACATGCTTGAAGTTGAGTTCTGATTCTGCTACTTCTTATTTATTCATAGGTACTTGGGTAAACTTCCATTGCCTTGGTTTTCTCATCTTTAAAATGGATATAATAAAAGTAATTGCTTCATATGAATTTTATGACAATTAAATAAGATCATGCCAATCAAGCATGTAGAAGAGCCTGAAACAATATAAATGTACAACAAAAGAAATACTACTGCTCATAGGTTTTTATCACCATGTGCCTTTGCTTTAGGTTTCCATAATCTTCCTCCAGACAGAACTGTTTTGGAGTGTGTCGAAAGCTAACCATGTTAATCATGATCCTTATGTTTCCACTATAAATTAATGTGAAAAAGTATTTTTTTCAGTAGAGAAATCAGGTTGGCTTAAGAAAAACTGTCTCCTACTTACTAAAACATTATGCATCTGGGTATAACACATTTCTTTAGAGCACTGTCCTGGATGATAATGATGAAGATGATCGGGATGATAATGATGATGGTGATTCACAACTCTTAACTACTTATTGATAATAATATTATACCTTTTTGCTTTTTGCTATATGACTCTGAGATACATTTCAGTAGAGTAAAGGAAATGTGCATTCCCACACTCATTAACTCTGGTCTTTCCTACATGAATGGCTGTGTGAAGAAGAGCAGTGTGTTCAACCCAAGTCAGGTCCTTAAGATTGATAAACTTAGGCTTTTCTATGTCCACAGAGCAGATATTTCCTCAGCCTGAGTCTTAGAATGCAAAAGTTTGTGGAGTCTAGCTGAGCCTTACAGATGCAGAATCAGAGGGAGAAATGAACACTTGTTTTCAAAAGCCACTGAGACTGGGGATTATTCATCACCCCAGGAAAAGCTGGTTAAACATGTGATAGGTATTTATATAAAAATAAGAAATATAGTTTAATTTCACTACCCCATTGAGAAATGAAAAAAGAATGAAAGAAAAATTTAAATACTAATTAAAATTTATTTTTTTCCTGAAAAAATGCTAGAGGTAGTAAAACTTCTCGAAATAAAAATGTATTTGCTATATAATGACAAATACACAATTTAGGCTGCTTGCTAATATAAAGAAGGATGGTTAATTTTATGCATCAACTTGTCTGAGCCATGATACCTAAATGTTTGGTAAAACATTATTCTGGATGTTTCTGCAAAGGTGTTTTGGATGTGATTAAATTTAAATCAATGGATTTTGTGTAAAGCAAATTGCTCTCTACAGTGTCAGTTGACTTCATGGAATCAAAGACCTGAAACAAAGAACAAAAGACTGACTTCCCCCAGGTGAGAAGGAATTCTGCCAGAAGATGACCTTCAGACGTGAACTGTTCAAACTTGAACTGCAGCATTGGCCCTTGCCTAACTGACTACCTTTGAACTTGAACTGAAACATTAAATTTCAACTTGCTGCCCCACTCTTCATATTGAGACTTGGGAAGCTCTATAATCATGTGATCCCACTTATCAAAATAAATATCTCTTTGTCTCTTTCTATCCCTTTCTTTACTCTCACACAGGCAGACACACACAGACCTACAGACAGACACACATGCCCCCTACTGGTTCTGTTTGCCTGGGGAACCCTGATTAAAACATATGGTGATATGGTACTGGTAGGGAGGAATATGATTTTAAGAATGAGTTTTCTGAATTGTTTTTGCAATTTCTAGAATCAGCTCTCTATTCTGATTATATTTAAGATACCAACAACTCTATTTCCAGGAAGAAAGAGAGCACTGATAGTCCATCTCGTGATGTGGCTCTAGAGATACACAAAATATCAACACTGGATGTTCCTAATAAAGTACTTATGAAGCAAGGGATTGATGGACCAGGCATATGATACCTTTGAATATTTTAGTCGAACACATGAATAAAATGAGATAACTGGTTGTTCCTAATGTCTCTGTACAATGTGGAGAAGTGAAGAATGATCCAGGGATTTGAATTCTCAGCTCAAGGGCCATGTAAATGACCTGAGAAAAAGATGCTTATCTCCTCTAGTCCCATGGTCGACATTGTTAAAACCAAACCCCAAATCTTATTCTACCAGTGGATGAGTAACAAGTCAACTTGAATTCTCAGCCCCACAGGGTATCTATTTTAAAGTGAGATCACTGATTGGAAAAATATGTGATACTGAAAATTGGAATATGGAGGAATGGAGAGACTTCAATGAAATTGGACTCATTGAGCCTCTAAATTCTGATAAGTCTTCTTTGCTGGTACCAGTAACCTCTCCATCCATGTCTGAAGGGAGTAATTAACTCTGCATTGTTTGAAGAAAATACACTGGCCCAGGATGAGGAAGTTGTCCTGCAAAACACTATGACCCACTTCCACAACCTGTCCTTGCAAACCCTATAACTAGACTCAAGTCTTAGGAAGCTCCTGAAAGTGGGTACAAAATGTGACCCACAAAAAACTGTGCTACACTGCAAAAGAAGTACCCGATTTTCCTAATATATGCAATCAGAAATTTGGGAAATACCTGTGGGAATACATATTAAGGTTGTGAGATACTGATGACAAAAACCATAAAATTAGACCAAGCCGAATGTATTGATACAGACGCACTAAGCAGATATTTCTACATTTAACATTGCCACTTGGGGAGTTAGAAAGGGCTCTCTATCAGATTGTTTACTTGGCTGGCTAAAACATGGACAAAAAGGTGAGCCACATTAAGTGAACCTGAAATTCCAGACCTGTTTTGGTTGATGGTAGAGGAAAAGCCTTAGGGATATTGGAAAGATAAAGAGGATGTATCATTTCAGAACTACTGACCTAGACTGGGAGGTTCCAGAAGACACAACATTCAACGTTTCTGTGAGAAATTAATTGCTCTGTGGTTTGCTCTTCTTTGTATAATTTCTACCACAGCCCCATCCAACTTATTCTTTTTTCCTCAGTGAACAGATAAATCTCAGAGAATGACAGTAGATCATCATAAGCATAACAAAGTGGTGATTCCAATTATAGCGACCTTCCCAGATATGGCTTCCTTGAACAAATAACATATTTATTTGCTCATGCAAGATATGCCACCACCAAGCTGGCAGATGCTTCTTTTTTTAAAATCCTTGTTCTTTTTTTTTTTTTTTTAAGATTTTATTTATTTATTTGACAGAGAGAAACACAGCGAGAGAGGGAACACAAGCAGGGGGAGCGAGAGAGGGAGAAGCAGGCTTCCCGCCGAGCAGGGAGCCTGATGTGGGGCTGGATCCCGGATCTCCGGGATCATGACCTGAGCCGAAGGCAGTCGCTTAACCAACTGAGCCACCCAGGCGCCCCTTAAGTCCTTGTTCTTAAAGATCACCAGAATTAGTTTGCTTTCAGAAGGAAGGCCAGTAATATACCCTAATTATCCTAACTCAGGGATATGTCAACTCTCCCGCCCTATGTCATAATTTAATTTGGAAGGATCTTATCACCTTTCCCTTCAGTAATATGTCACATTAATCCATTATGCTAATGACATTATCTTTATGAGACTGGGTAAGCAAGAAGTAGCAACTATTCTAAACTTATTGAGAAGACATTTATGTGTCAAAAAGTAGAAAATAAATCCAACAAAAGTTCAGGGCCTTCAACCTCAGTGAAATTTCCAAATAACCAAGGTGTGGGGCATGTTGAGATACCGCTTCTAAGGCTTAGAATAAGTAGGTACATCTGGGCTCTCCTAGTACATCTGGGCTCTCCAACAATGAATAAAGAAGCACATCACTTAGTGGGATTTCAGAGACAACATAGTCTTTATTTGGGTATGTAACTGTGGCCTTTTTACTGAGTGACCCAAGAGCTGCTAATTTTGAGTGGGGCCCCAAACAAAAGGAGGCTCTGCAATGAGTTCAGACTGCTGTTTGAGTTGCTCTACTGCTTTGACCACACAATCCAGAAGATCCAATGGTGACTGGAATGACAGTGGTCACTAGGAATGCTATTTTGAGCCTGTGACAGTCCTCTATAGGTGAATTACAGTGCAATCCCTCAGGGTTTAAAAGCAAAGCCCTGCCAGGGGAACCCTATACTGTTGGGTAGCTGATGCAGCCACTCTGGAAAATAGCATGGAGGTTACTCAATAAGTTAAAAATAGAGCTACCTAATGACCCAGGAGTTGCACTACTGAGTATTTACATCAAAGATACAAATGTAGTAACTGGAAGGGGCACCTGTACCCCAACGTTTATAGCAGCAACATCCACAATAGCCAAACTATGGAAAAAGTTCAGATGTCCATCCATTGATAAATAGATAAAGAAAACGTGGAATCTATACACACACAATAGAATATTATTCAGCCATCAAAAATCGTGTCATTTGTAATGACATGAATGGAACTAGAGCGTATTATGCTAAACAAAATAAGTCAATCAGAGAAAGGTAATTATCGTATGATCTCACTGATTAATGGAATTTAAGAAACAAGACAGAGCATCATAGGGGAAGGAAGGGAAAAATGAAACCAGATGAAACCAGGGCGGGGGAGAGAGAAACCATAGGACACTCTTAATGGTAGGAAACAAACTGAGGGTTGCTGGAGGGAAAGGGGATGATGGGGTGGCATAACTGATTGATGGACACTGCGGAAGGTATGTGTTGTAATGAACACTGGGTATTATATAAGGCTGATGAATCAGACCTGTACCCTTGAAACAATATGTTATATGTTAATTAATTGAATTTAAATTAAAAAAAATACCCTGCCACCTCTGTGAATAACTACTGTACTTTTGAGAAACAGGCCTTAGCAGATAGTGAATGATTAAGCATGGGCCACCAAGTTACCATGAAACCTAGGGGGCCAGTTGTGACCTGGGTGTTATCTGACTCACTCAGATATTATGCTGGGCACACACAGCAGTGCCCATCATCAACTGCAAGTGGTATACACGATATCAGCCTGAGCAGGCTCCGAAGGCCCAAGTAAATTATATGAAGAAGTGGCCTAAATGCCCATGATTCCCCATGATTCCCCTGGTCCATTACATTCTTCTAGCCCGCAGCTATTTACCTCAGGGGGTGTTCCCTTCAACCACATGACAGAGGAAGAGAAGGCTCAGGACTGGTTTACACTAATTCTAAAAGAGTTGCAGACACCACTGAGAGCGGACAACAGAGGCACAAAAGCCCCTTTCCAGGATACCCCTTAAGGACAGTTGTGAAGGGAAATCTTCCCAGTGAGCAGAGCTTGGAGACATGTACCTGCAGACTTATTTTGTTTGGAAGGAAAAATGGCCAGTATATACTGAATCATGAGATGTGGACATAAATTAGTGATGAGGAAATCTGGGGAGAAACTCTCTGAATGGGTGAAAAGAAAAAAAAAAAAAGCAAAGATATTTTTGTACCATGTGAATGTTCACCAGAAAGTTACTTCAACAGAGGAAAATTTTTAAAAATCAAATGGCTAGAATGACTCTTTCTGTGGATGTCAGTCAGCCACTCTCCTCAGTCACCAATAAAGTAGGTTTCCACCAGGTGACACAGCAATGATCCCACTGAACTGGAAACTAAGACTGCCCCTTGGATATGTTGGGCTTCTCAAGATTCTGAATCAACAGGCAAAGGAGTTGCCTGTGCTGACTGGGTTGATGAATATTGCTTACCAAATGAAAGTTGTAGGGGTGCCTGGGTGGCTCCGTTGGTTAAGCGACAGCCTTCAACTCAGGTCATGATCCTGGAGACCTGGGATTGAGCCTCACATCGGTTTCCTGCTCGGTGGGAAGCCTGCTTCTCCCTCTCTCAGTCCTTCTGTTTGTGTTCCCTCTCTAGCTGTGTTTCTCTCTGTCAAATAAATAAATAAAATCTTTAAAAAAAAAAAAGTTGTATTACCACTCCACAAAAGAGGTATGGAAGAGTATATATGGAATACAGGAGACCCTTAGGGCAGTTCTCAGTATCACCATGCCCTGCGATTAAAATCAATGGAAAACTGTAACAACACAGTCCCGGCAGGGCTATGAATGGCCCAATCCTTTTGAGAATGACTATTTGAGTCGTCTCACCAGATAAAGAGCCATTCCCGAAGGCAAAGGGAATATGGAATGAATAGTTGAAGAAAGAAACTAATACATACAACTACTACCACATTACCAGTCTTAGTTTGTTTACCTGGAAATCCCTACTTAATGTTGAAGGGCATGGAATACCTGGCAAGATGAGAAAGTAACCTCATCAATTTCATACCAATAAGAAACAAACTTGGCAATGTGGTAATCATAACAAAATATTCTTCAATTATTTTACTATTTAGAAACAACAAAAAAGTTTATATGTACATTATCATTTGCATATGCATGTATTAAAACAAAAACATTTCAAAGAATCATGTGGCATTCTTCAATAAGTACCTCAAAATTGGGGGGTGGGCGGGTGCTGAATGGCTGTGTCAGTTAAGCATTTGCCTTAGACTCAGGTCATGATCTTGGGATCCTGGGATCTATCTCCACATCATGCTCCTTGCCCAGTGGGGAGTCTGATTCTCGCTCTCACTCTGGTCCTCCAACTTGTGCTCGCTCACTCTCTAAAATAGATAAATCTTTAAAAAAATAAGTACCTCAAAATTGCCAAATATTATGCTTTGAGTTTTTCTTATTTTTTTATTTAAATTGGAGGATTTTAGACAAAGATCACAGTTAATAAGTTTTCTTTTTATCCATAAAGTATGATAAATTCTTTGTGACACTTGATAGTAAATAGTTGGATTTTCTCACATCTGCATTTTGTTATTTGAGCAGATACCACAGACATGTGGTATCTTATTTTTTCCTAAAAAAAAGAAAAAAATGAGATTATTTAAAGTACACTGTGAAGAATAAATAACCCCTCAGTTCCAGAATTTTCCAGAACACTTCCTCAGAGGAGACACTATAATGTGGCTTATTTAGAATTCATGAAAAATTCTCGTGTACCTTCCATGTTTTTTTTTTTTTAATGGTATAATGATAGCCATTCTTCTGCATCCTTTTTTTTTTTCTTAAAATTACTCACTGTCATTGTGTTTATGTAGCACTTCAAATTATGGTGTTTATGTAGCACTTCAAATTATGCATTGATGGTAACTTTTTAAATTTTCTAATAAAATTTACATTGTGTGTGTGTGTGTGTGTTTGTGTGTGTGTGTGTGTGTATTCCCATTACATACAATAATGCGATTGCCCATCTTAGATATGTTTCCTCAATAGCCCTCTAATAAGATTTTGGCAGACATTTTAAGAAGTGAAACTGAGATATATAGCTGGAAAAAGGTTACAATAGCAGAGTTACAGAATCAGAATTGAAATATATACACATTTAGTATGCATTTTTCCCAAAATGTCACCTAAATGTGTTTGCAAGTGGCTAACTCCTTAAATAAATGGCTTTTGTGTCATTCCATTTCTGTTGGAAATCCTTACTTTATCTTCAGAGATTTTTAGGACAAAGTTTCATTTTTAACCCCTAAGCAATTCCAGCTCTGACATAATGCTTCCTCTGGGTTTGTAATCTATGGTCTGGTACTCACCTCTTGTTCTATTTGTACTTTTTCTTGCCTAGTTGTCCAAATCTTGAATCTTTCTTATTCTATAAGACGTCAACCAAATCTCTGTGAAGCAGATTTTAATGATTATCCTGGAGGTGAGAAATTGGGAACTGAGAAGCTTTACAACAAAGTACCATGCTGAAAGTTACTTTGAAATTATATTAATATATCTTTATTATTTCATGGACCTTGATAGTTTTCATCAATCATCTCCTCCCAAAGCTTTCAATTTCCCAATTTGTCACTGAACACATTCTCTTCCTATGTTTTTTTTTCTCTTTATACCTTTACAGAAGTCATATGTTATAGAGATGTTTATCCAATCTACTCAAAATATAACTTTACACCCAGCTTCCTGTTTAGAAATAGGCTATGAATACAGTCAGTTTGTCAGTTTTTGATTTAACAAGTTTTTGTATATAATTTCTTTTCTCTTTCAACTATATAGAAAAATGTTGAAATAGAAACAATGTTAAAGAATAGTAGAGAAATAAAGAAGTGAAAACTAAATTCTGATGGTACAGTCATGATAATAAAATCCCTCAATCTGCCACTGATGTTTCATGTTTAACTGGTGATCCCATCAAGAGTATATATGTTAATTTTTATTCTTTCTATAAAGACCACAAAGCTAGAAATTTTATTTTTTTTATTTAAACATGTGTTACCCCCAGTTACTATTTCTTCCATTGGTACCAAAGAGTGGGAGATTTTATAATAACAAAACAACTGTTATTGTGTTAGCAGATATTATATATTAATATCAGATATGATATTATAATTGTGGAATTAATTTCTTTAAATATTATTTATCTATTTATTTATTTATTTTTAAGATTTTATTTATTTGACAGAGAGAAACACAGCCAGAGAGGGAACACAAGCAGGGGGAGTGAGAGAGGGAGAAGCAGGCTTCCCGCCAAGCAGGAAGCCTGATGTGGGGCTTGATCCTGGGTCTCCGAGATCATGACCTGAGCCGAAGGCAGTCGCTCAACCAACTGAGCCACCCAGGCGCCCCTTATTTATTTATTTTAAATTCAGACAGAGAGAGAGAGAGCACACAATCAGAGATGGGGGGAGAGGGGCAAAGCGGGAACGAGGCTCCCAGTGTGCCCAATGCAGGGCTTTTTCCCAGGACCCTGGAATTATGACCTGAGCCCAAAACCAACACTTAACCAACTGAGGCACCCAGGTGATCCAATGATTGTGGAATTTAAAGATGATGTCTTCCATGATCTAGCCATAGAGAGCTGTGTGGCTATGAGGAGGCTACTTAAGTTCCTTAATTCTTAGTTTCTTCATATATAAAATGGGAACTAAAACAATATTTATATCATTTGACTGATATAATGATAAACTGTTTAACAAATGTATAATATTTACAGGAGTACTCAGATTACACTACGAAAGCCAAATATAAGTTATAATGTATATAAGACAATATTCAAATTTATTCTCCAAATAAAAGTAAATAGTTCCACAGGAGGATTGAGTACCAGATAAACAGAAAGACAAAATGTATACACCAAACTGAGAAGAAATTCAGGGGTATATGGGCTACAAAAAAGCCAAAGTATTAGAATTTGGAAGAACAATGATTATGCAAGTATATTTAATGTAAAACATATCACTGTCACTCTTACATTTTTACATTATGCTTAAAAATATACTATAGGGAATTCAGATAAAAAAATAAATCTGTATTTAGCATCTGAATTTAACATGAAATATATAGAGTTGTAATTAACTGTAATAAAAGCATCTAAACTTGTAGTTTAGACTTGATATTGAGAGTTATTCATATTTCTGAGTTATTTAAATTCTGCTTACCAGAACAACAAAGTTGTGTATTTGAAAGATACCAAAAATATGAGTACCATCTAGTGGCAAAACAGGAGGTAAGCAGCAGGCTGTGAGAAAAGGGGGTTAAAACAGGTCAGGAGAACACACAGCAGGAACAAGATTATAAGAAGGAATGAAGTTATGGTCAGAATCAGTAAATATCAAAAAAAGAGCCCCAGTCCTTGTATATGGGTGATTGGATAGTAAAACACCTGAGCTGTAGCAAACAGGGAAACAATGTACATCTGTCAAAACCATGCTCCTGAACACATTTCTGTATAATGAAGACATAAGTAAATTTTAGTACCTAAATGTTGGAGTGACTAGAATTTAAACTTCTCATATCCATGCAGAACAACAGTAACACTGCACAACTGCGATCAAGGCCTGAGATGGTGGAGGAGGCGTGAGCAGCATGCAGATTCTTATAGAATATTCAAAGGTAAATATTTTGAAAGCTCTTGTAGTAGAGTAATGGAGTTTCCATTAAGTATAGTGGTAACAGTTACAGGAACAACAATTTGTTTTGAAAGATGCTGCTTAATTATCTAAAAACCCAGGTAAGAAAAACTAAAGCTTGGCCAAATTTAGTAAAACACTAGACAAGATAACAAATTCAAGACTCAAAATATAAATATATACATAAACTCAAAACACAAACTATAAACTCAAAAAAATAAAAGATGTTTTCTCGAAGTATATAGCAATAAAAATATTTAATATGAATGTTTTTCTAGTGCCTAAGGAAATAATAAGTGTAAATATCCTGATAAAGTTATAAAATCCACCTGTCTCAAAGAAGTCAAAACCCACAGGGGATGAAAACTATTTGTGCTATTTGGATATTTTGAGCAAACAACAAAAGGAAGGAAGGGAAGGAGAGGGGAGGGAGGAATGAAAGAAGGAAAGAAAGAAGGAAGGAAGGGAAAGAAATCCACACATCACAGAAAGATGTGTTTGTCATTTTAATAAAATTTGAGATTTTAATCTCTGTTTACATTGAAGGCTCATAAAAGTTAAGTAGAGTTTTACTGCATGAAATCAAGCAATAATGCAGATGAATTAAAAAAATAGAATTAAAAAGAAAAATAATGCTTAAAGATATGAAATAGGAATGAGGAGTTTAAGGCCAGCCACAAAGTGGAAGGGCATATAGCACTCCATGAGACTGCCCTTACTTCTGACACTAACAGAAAGTCCAGGAGGGTCCTCAAATCGCACTTACATTCATCAATTTGCCAGAAGGATTCAGGATACACTGACGGCTATTTCTCCCATAGTTTCAGTCTATTACAGAGAAAGAATATAGGTTAAAATCAACCAAAGGTAAAGGCACAGAGGAGAGAGTTCAGAAGGAATCCCAAACAGGGATTCTATTGTCCCTTTACTGCAGAATCAGGAATGCTAAAAGGGGTTGTTGTGATAAGCATTAGTAGGTTCTACTTTAATGCCTTGCTTAAATTCCATAATGGTTCCTACAGGGCCGTGCACCATATCACAGCCCTGTAATAAGCCATTTTTGGTTGCCCTTCTGCATTACCATATGACTAATCCACTGGTCACCCCTCTTGAGCATGTAAAATGCAAACAAGAACAAACAGCATATAATTTAGCCCATTGAACTGATTTGTTTTCACCTTCCCAATCAGAATGACAGCCTTCTGAATAAGATGCTGTCCTTTCAGAGGGAAACTGCCATAATAAACCAAGAAACTTCTTGTTGGTCAATAAAAAGCAGTGTGACCTTGGAATGACCCTAGCACCTAATACCTCATCAGGGTGTTCCAAAATCATACCTGAGGGAAAACAGGCTACCTGCTTGTGAGGATCTCCTTCATTCCCCTGGTAGCATGTTCCCGAATAAACCATTTCCACTTTATTATGGAACCCTTATAGGCACTAACTTCTTCATTAGAGGTTTGTTTTGTTGTGGTGGTGGTTTTTGTTTTTGTTTTTGGGGGGTTTTGGGGTTTTTTGTTGGTGGTGTTTTTTTGTTTGTTTGTTTGTTTTTTTGTTTTTTTATCATTCAAGAAAATATAGGCCTTATAGATTTCAGGATTATTTTATGTCTCTCAGTCATAGTGACAATTTTAATGATTTCTTACAGTAAGCTAGTATACACACCATACAAGAGTATCATTTAGCAGACTAACAACCTCTGTGTGATTTCAGGCAATCTTACGGGTTTCCATTTAGTATGTCCAATCGGTACTGGGGGAAGAGTGGCTTCACATACGTTCTATTTTACAATACTACATCTATCCTCATAATACATTCGGGTAAAGGAAACACAACCACAGTACCTAAAATTTGTTCAAACACAAAAACGTTCATCTAAACATTTACCTTAAACTCATCAACCTTTATGTTCCTATGTCTTCCTAGTCTAACTTCTAACTGCATCTTGATTAGATTACTGGACCGATGTCCTAGGAATTGGGTTTGGGTTTCTTTGGGTGTTGTTGGGTTTCTCATTGTCATCTTTGCCCGTGCCCTCTAAATTTCTTCAAACTAAGATTACTGAGAGGATTTATTTAGTATTCATCAATGTTGGGTACTATCAGTCCATCCAGCTTCCCAGAATATTATATTAAAAGCTGATTGAGATCCACTATATTCATCCCATTTCTTAGTAACTGTTTAAGAATCTTCACCTTGCTGGGTCACCTAGGGGACTCAGGCAGTTACCTATCTGCTTCAGCTCAAGTCATGTCTGTTTCTTCCTCTCCTTTTGCCCTCCCCCCGCTCATGTGCTCCCTTTCTCTCTCTCTCTCTGTGTCTCAAATAAATAAATAAATAATATCTTAAAACAAATTCGTCTTGCTCTGTTGAAACTCCAAGTTCTTTCTTTTTTCTATTCTGTTGAAAATCATCCTAATTGTATAAACTATGTGTTGTTTTAGCTCAATTTTCCCCTCTAATAGTGGTCCCAAAGTCAGAAACTGATACTTTGACTAGGATCCAAGTATGGTCCACCATCAAGATTAATTCCAACCCTCTGTCTTATTTTCATTGTAGCTGTTAGAGAAACAATAACCAGGGGATTACATATTTCACTTGTTTTGTTGTTGTTGTTGTTGTTGTTGTTGTTATTTGCATTTCCTTATGCATCCAAGGAGTCAACTCATCAGAAATTAGACCCATGATCCCTAAATTCACTTGGTACCTTCTACTTTCAGTAGCTGCCTGCAACACAGCTCTAATTCCATAAAATGGTGACCACCGCCCAGGGCCATCCAAGAATCAAGGGTTTGTTCATCCCCTACCATCTCATCCTTTTCCACAAACCCACATATTCCTGTGAATCAGGGCCATTTTAGCAAATCCCGCTCCTTAAGCCAAATGTCCAGGTATCCAAACTTCAGCATGTGAGGCCACACAGTCCCCCACAAGACTGTCTTCACTTCTTAGTGAAGTGCAAGTTTGAGGAATTTCAAATCCACCCTCAGGTTTGATAATTCTTGAGAAGGACATGCAGAACTTACTGAAGGATATTATTCCCTTGGTTAAGGTCAAATACATAGGAAAAGAATACAGATTAAAGTCAGCCAAAGAAAGAGACACACAAATCAAAGGAAGATAATTATCATATGATCTCTCTGATACGAGGAATACAGAGGCAGGGTGGGGGTTGGGGGGGAAAAATGAAACAAGATGGAGCCAGGGAGGAAGACAAACCATAAGAGACTCTGAGGGTTGCTGGGGGGTGGGGGAAAGGGATAGGGTTTCTGGGTTATCTAAAAAATAAAAATAATTTAAAAAGAGTACACTTATCTTGATGAATGTTGAGTAATGGATAGAAATAATAGAATACTGCTTGTTAATTATACTTCAATAATAAAAGGACAACTCATGTTGTCAAAGATCACTTAATGGCATTAACAGCTATGGGATTTTTTTTAAATTGTGCAACAAAACTCTACTGTATAATTTCAGTTGAAAAGTATTCATTAAAATAAAGGACTGGAAAGAAAAATATAATAATCCCATATTTGTATTCTCAATTTGAGATTGACTCATCTTGAAGTGAGGTTATCCTGGATTTTCCAGGTGGGCCCTAAAGATCCTAAATTTCACCTGTGATCTTAGAGAACAGTCAGTGATGGTTAAAGAAATCTTCCAGCCTTCTGTGTTTGGAAGATGGCACAGTTCCCCATGTGACTTAACTAAGACTCATGGATACTGCTCCCCCCACCCCCACCCCCACCTCCATACTTATTCCAATTGTTCACCTCATAAATGACTAAACTATTTTGTCCTTAATCATCAGTTGTAACAAATTCTTATTATTGTTAAGATTCTCTCTTGCCCAAGCACCTGGAACTTGGCCCCCTGCAGCCTGAGCCAACACACAGCACTTTCTTAGAGCCCCTGTGGGGAAACAGGCTAGCCTCAGGGTAAAACATCCTCTGATCTATTATCCAGTCAGACCACCCTTTTATCTCACTTCCCTACATTCTACTCTTTCTCATTGTTTTCTCCTCTCTATAAAAGAAGACAATTTTGTTTTGCTTGTTTTCTGAAACACTTACAGATCTTGAGTTCAGAGCTTTTTTCCTATAACAATAGTATTTTCAAACGCAATTTCTCTTAACCCTGAACTTGTCTTTAATTTAACAGCTCAGTATAATCACAAGGATCCTTGTAGGAGGGAGACCTTGGAGAGAGAGAAGATAGGATGACAGAGGCCGAGGCTGAAATGATACCATTGCAATGCTTTAAAATCACAACAGTGCAAAACAATCAGGAAATGCAAGGTTCCTCTAAAGCTGGACAAGACAAAAATAGATGTTCCCCTATAGCCTCTAGAAGGAGAGAGACCAGCTGACTCTTGACTATAGCCCAGTGAGACTTATTTTGACCTACCCAACTGTAAAATACTAAGTTTGTAATGTTTCAAGCCACTAAATTTTTGGAAGGTAATTTTTAGAGCAATGATAGGAAATTAATATCCCTTTGTGTAAACTTGGCCAAATCATTTCTTAATTTCCCTAAATGTAAAATGACTCCACTGAATAGGTTATTTTCCAAGGACATGTTTAGGTTTAACCTTCTGTTATAATATTACTCTGTGTCCAGAGTATTAAGTCAAACAGCATAATTTTGCAGGTTTTGAACTTAGACTTTAGAAATTAAGTTATCAAATACTGGAACAGGAAGACGTTTTGGTCTAAATAGGTAGTTGATATGAATATGTTAGGGAACAATGAGAGCCCTCTACAGTTCAGGTGTAATTTGGAATTAAATCAGAAAAAGATTAGTCAGTCATGAAAGAATACAAGCATGGGATTATAAAAGACCAGAAGCAAAAACCCAATTACCAAGTGGAAAGACAAACAACCAAGAGTAGATTTCTGCCACCCAACGCTGGACAAGAGATATGAATGGAAGCAATACACAGAATGACTCTCATAAAAAGCCATCTCCATTCTTGGCATGATGAAAATTAGGCCCATCCCTGGGTTATCTCACATGCATTGATTAGGATCAATCTGCGCTTGAGAAATGTTTGCCTTAGACATAGGACTCATCTAGTTCAGGAGATAAAGCAATTCCCGAACCATGGCAGGTAAATACAGAGCTTCGACAATGGGACAGTGTCACAATGGCATAATCTTTTGTGCCAATTTGTGATAAAGCTGCAGTAATTACCATAAATTACCACTGAAAGATTTCAAAAACGTACACGAAAATTAGTGATACTTTTAGGATTCCTGAGAGTCCTAAGAGCTTGGCACACACATATTCTTATGGGTAAAATACCTCCTAGAATACTAATACTTTCAATTATATACAATTATGTGTGTGTGTGCATTATGAAGAGCTATGAGATATTTATGAAATGATAAGGCTGTATTAGTCAGTTTGAGCTGCCATAACAAAATACCACAGACTGGGTAGCTTACACAACAGAAATTTGTTTTTTCACAGTTCTGTAGGCAAGAAGTCTCAGATCAGGGTGCCAGCACTGTGGTGTTCTGGTAACGTACCCCCCTCTTGCTTTGAGAGCCTCCTTCTAGCTATATCTTCACAAGGCAGAGAACACTCTGGATTGCTCCCCCTTCTCCTAAGAGCTCTCATTCTATCAGATCAGAGTTCCCCCTTGGGATCTTATTTAACTTTGATCATCTCCTTAAACACCTCATCTTCAATACAGTTGCATGGGGTGTTAGGACTTCAGCATAAAAATTTTGGGGAGACATAATTCAGTCCACAGCACATGTTATATGCAAAAATCACATGCTAAAATTGAGGTTTACTTATCATTAGATAAATTCTGCTTATTTTCATGGATACAGGCTGCAATAACAAAGTAATAGGAACAAAATTATCTACATTCCTACCCCCAGGGGCAAATGCTTAGTATTATGGCGAATTTCATTATAGGCATGATTCTGTAAATGTTGATTCGACAGATTAAGACTTTAAAGATTGACATTACAGCAAATTTTTTTATCTTAATAAATTTTAGCAAACTTTAAAATGTAATCAATGACTACATGATCAAAAATTATTTTTTAGGGCACCTGGGTGGCTCAGTTGGTTGAGAGACTGCCTTCAGCTCAGGTTATGATCCCGGAGTCCCAAGATCAAGATCGAGCCCCACATCAGGTTCCCTGCTCTGCAGGAAGCCTGCTTCTTCCTCTCTCACTCCGGCTGCTTGTGTTCCCTCTCTAGCTGTGTTTCTCTCTGTCAAATAAATAAATAAAATTTATAAAAATTATTTTTTAATAATAGACATGAATGACAATGCATGCTTCTTTTGTCAGTGTTTCTGTTCATTCTTTATCTTATCTTTCCTTGAGTGGATGATACATTAGTGCAGTATATCAGGTTCTCATAATTATTCTCATATTCTCTTTATGCCAGAACCCCTCAGTGTACCCAACATCAATAGTTACCACAAATGTATCCCATGTAACCCAGAGGACAGATATCTTAGTGCATGGGCTTCTTGGTGAGCTCTGGGCATATGAGACCTCTGAGTGGTTACAATCTTCTCTATTTGTTCTAGGGGTTTGTATAGTATTCTAATGTTACATGTGTGCCTCAACCTGAAAACATTTAGCAAGCATTGCTTAGGTCTTATGTTCTAAAGATACTATGATGTGTTAACCCAAAAATTAAAAAGCCATAATGAGACAAATGAGGTTTTATTTGGGATAAAAAAATTCAAGGAGCATAGATTTGGGTAGAAACCCAAACACTGTCCCACTCATAGAGTGAAAGCAAGGAGTTTTTATGAAGGAAAGGAAAGGGGACAATTATATGAGTTGAAATTTTTCTTGGGCACCTGGGTAGTTCAATCAGTTAAGTGTCTGAGTCTTGATTTTGGCTCAGCTCATGATCTCAGTGTTGTGGGTTGGAGCCCAGTACGGGGATCCTTCTCAGCAGGAAGTCTGCATCAGATTCTCTCTCTGTCTCTCTGCCCCTCTCCTGGCTCACATATTCTCTCTCTCTCTCTCTCTCTCTCTCTCTCTCTCTCTCTCAAATAAATAAATCTTATTTTTTTTTCCCCTATGGGTGTTGTTAATAGGTTAAGCTACTCAGAATTATACATTGATTGACTACAGATTCTATCTTCAGAAAGTCCTTAACCATTAGTCTTGAGATGGGAACTCCATTCTCCCACTGACTTCTGAAGCAATTGCTTAACACATTTGTCATAGGTTTTGGCCCAGTTCAAACAAAGATGGGTAAGGCAGTTTTTCTGCAATGGCTGCTCTAGCTCTCTATAAAATCGCTTCAGTCATGTCAATTTTTCACAAATAAACATATTTGTCAGCCAAACATACTCCTTATTATATTAGACTTCCTAGTGTATAGATAAAGGGACAAAGTTTTCGACTAAATGGTACAAATTGCAAGACCTCTGTTTTTTGGTTTTGTTTTTTAAGTTATGTCGGTTTACACCTCCACTTTGTGGGCTGAAGTGTATCCTTCCAAAGCCATATCTTGAAGCTCCATAGTCCAATGTGACTGTATTTGAAGACAGGGTCTTTAAGGAAGCTATTAATGCTATATGATTACATAACGGTGCATCCCTAATCCTAAGGAACTGGTTTTTATATAGGAAGAAGAAGAGAAGACGGGAGTGTTCATGACAGAAAGAAAGGCCTGTGTGGACACAGTGAGAAGGCAGTCTGCACACAGAAAGAGATATCTCTAGAAACCAACCCTGCTAGTACCTTAATTTTGGACTTTCAGACTCCAGAACTGTGAAAAAAAATCAGTTCTTTTGTTTAATTCACCCAGTCTCTGATACTTAGTTATAACAAATTAATCAGACAAATATCCTCAACAAAGTATGATTTTAATTTTCCCACAGAGTTGCCTAATCTTGATTCATTAAGTAAAAGAAGAGACAGAGGAAAAGAATAAAAAAACAAGTTAAACAACTATAATATCTGTGAAGGTAGGTGTGTACATGTTTGTGTATATTCAGAGCAGAGGTTTCACCAAAAAAAAAAAAAGAAAAGAAAAAAACTGATTTCAAATCAGTTAATTGTAAGTACCAGTTAGCATTAAGTTGACCCGTATGATTTCTAAACTCGGAGAGATTGGAACAATTATCTTCCGATGGATACTGCAATTGCCAAAGCAAGTAACACTTAGAGAACAGAGACAACAACAAAATTTGAGAGACTTTTTTCTGTAGTTAATGATTAAGTAAATAAAGAACAAATTGTGAAATATGTTTTGTTGATAAAAACAGCGTAACGTATTTTAGAAAAACTATTGATTTTTAAGATTGAAAAGCATTCTCAAAAGCTACCAGTAGATGGTGTGACAGGAGTAATCAAAATTGAGGAAACATCCATATGCATTTTCTCAACAACTGCTCTAAAATTTTTGTTTAAGAGTATTTTTTAATAATATAAATTACTTTAATACAAATAACTGTCCATATAAAGTTTATCTCAATTAGCTCTACACTACTTTATGATTGCCCCAATGTATCAAGCACAAATAACAAAAAGGATATAACACTTCATTTTTTCTTTTTCATTAAGTTCTACACACTCATGTCAAAGCTATCTTGCCTGCGTGTACCTAATACTTCATATAGAATTATGCATATTATGTATGCACCCTTTCTCTTTCAATGCAGCATATCCACTTCTATAAATCTGTGTAAATATAATCCATATTGGTCTGTGACAAAATATTGTCATATTAATGCTTGAAATACATTGCTAAAATTAAATAACATGTTATTCCTTTAGTATTATGTTATTTCTTTATTTAACATTTGTTAAATATTTAACATTATGTTAAAATTTTAACATTTTTACATTAAACATTTAATTTTAATTAAATGTAAACATTTAACATTTAATATTTTAGCATTAATATGTTATTCCTTTAGTATAATATATCTTTGATACATATATCTGTATCAAAGATGATATATGTATCAAAGAGGCTATATGTATCTAATTATAGTCAGTTTCAGCTATGAATATTTCATGATACATCTGCAAAACCAAAACAGTAATATGCGAAATAGAAAAGAACTGCTTACATACCAAATATTCTACTTTGTGCAATTGCCACAAAATTTTCTTACATCATCTGTGGTTGGGAATAATGACAATTAAATGATGTGTTGTGTGAAGTAGTCGTGATCGCTTTTATAATAGAACTTTGTTTTTGTTTTTCAGCTTCCCCTTCCTCTTTTTTTTTTTTTCTTTTATACAACCTATTTCTCAGGAAAATTTACCAATGGGAGAAACCCCACCATTTCTCCAGTGTCCTAATGGGCCATTTTATAGGTCATCTAAGTTTTATACTGAAAGTATACACAAGGTTATTGATTGTGCTGCTCAGGAATGTTCCCAGTGCTACACCTACCAACTTTTATGGAGGATCACACTTCCTACTTCTCTTCTGAAGTAAAGTGTGGCCCCAGGACCTGGTTTTGACTTATTACTTTGTGAGGATTTATGAATCAGTACAGGATTTGTCATAATTATTTTTAGCCCTGCAGACTTTGAACTTTATTAATTAAATACATATTTACTAAGACTATAAGGGGTCGCCTGGGTGGCTCAGTTGGTTGGGCTACTGCCTTCGGCTCGGGTCATGATCCTGGAGACCCAGGATCGAGTCCCACATTGGGCACCCTGCTCGGCGGGAAGCCTGCTTCTCCCTCTCTCACTCCCCCTGCTTGTGTTCCCTCTCTGGCTGCATTTCTCTCTGTCAAATAAATAAAAAATCTTAAAAAAAAAAAAAGACTATACGGTAATGACGAAGTGTTCATAATTTTCTATTACTTGAGCATTCACTAAGTTTGATTCACTTTAGTCAGGCTTCTGTCCTCCTCTTAAACCCTAAATTTTGGCTCATCCTAAGTTTAAGCAAGTACTAAGGTACAGAACATGCCCCTTAATAGCTCATTCCCAGAATCTCCTGACCATGGAAAGAAACATTTTCTGTCATGGCAACTGATTTTGCCACCTGCTCGCCCAGATTGCTGCAGTACTCCCCACAAAGTTCCTCCCAGTTTTGCTTACTTCTACCTATGAAAGGAAAGCCTTTTCTCTGTTTAATTTTGAGACACTTGTAATCCTGAAGTCACAGTGTTCTCCCTATTGTAACGGTGTTTCAAAATAAAGTCTCTTCTAGTCTGAGTCATGATTTTTTTGACATACTATATGATTATTTGCTATTATCAGCATCCATAGAGCAGGTTTTATGCATTTGTATATCTTTTAATATATTAATAAAGTGTGATGAAATATTTTCTAAAGTTGGCCCATGTTGATTTATTCTAATAAACTTAAAAACATGATACTAGTGTGTTTCTCATTATATTTAACTCAATCAGTACCTATATAAGGTGAAATATTTGAAATTGCTGGCATTCATTTATTTGACCTATAAAATTGGCAGTTTCAAATGATTCAGCCTAAAATGTTGATAACTGGGTGCCTGGGTGGCTCGGTGGGTTAAAGCCTCTGCCTTTGGCTCTCAGGGTCCTGGGATCACCTGGGATCCCCCCCCCTCTCTTCTCAGCGGGGAGCCTGCTTCCTCCTCTCTCTCTGACTGCCTTTCTACCTACTTGTGATCTCTCTCTCTGTCAAATAAATAAATAAAAATCTTTAAAATGTTGATAACTGAGAACCATCCATAGCTTCTTTTTTGCATTCACATTTATGTTGGTTAACAAACTGAATTAGAAAACTTCTAGTATTCGTTGTTGCTGTTATGTTCCTTTTAAATTACTTACAAGCATAAGAAATACATATTTATCAAAATCCTATTTGATCCTTCATGCACATGTCGGGAATATCTTGACACTGTGTTGTTCTCATTAAATGTAATAAAGTTTTCTACTTTTGAAATAAATTATAAGGCAATGTTGAAATTTCTTTTTTTTTCTTAAGATTTTATTTATTTATTTGACAGAGAGAGAGATCACAAGTAGGCAGAGAGGCAGGCAGAGAGAGAGGAGGAAGCAGACTCCCTGAGGAGCAGAGAGCCCAAGGTGGGCCTAGATCCCAGGACCCTGAGATGATGACCTGAGCCAAAGGCAGAGGTGTAACCCACTGAGCTACCCAGGTGCCCCAAGGTTGAAATTTCTTAGCAAACTTAAAATACAATTAGTTAACATTGTAGGCTGTTACCATTGTTTGTCTAAAAAACATTCATCACATCTCTCTTCTAGTGGTTATCACTAAATGTCTAACATGGAAATACAGATACATTACTTAATAATATGTGAAACTAATTACTCACCAGGCAGTGATCTAAGCATTCTTTTCTCTCTGTTACATGAAACACCTTCTACAATTCTACCATTTGATCATATGAGGTGGTAATTTACATTCTGGTTTTTTACTACTCTTTTTTTTTTACTTCAAATTTATTTTATTTTTTCAGTGTTCCAAAATTCTTTGCTTATGCCCCACACCTAGTGCTCCATGCAATAAGTGCCCTCAGTACCCACCATTTTTTAAAGAATAATTTGAGGTTCACAGCAAAATTGAGGGGAAGATACCAAGATTTATTTCCTTTTGAGTCTCTGAATGCAGACATAGCTTCCCCCATCACCAATATCTCCTATCAGAGTGGTACTTTGTTAGAACTAATGAAGTTAATCACCCAAATTATCATAATTACCCAAAGTCCATAGCTTACATTAAGGTTCACTCTTGCTGTGGATTTGGGCAAATGTATAATAACATGTATCCACCATTATAATGTACAGAGTGTTTTCATGGTTTTTAAAAATCCTCTGTGTTCTATCTATTCCTTTACCCTCCCCCATCTCTAGCAACAATTGATGATTTTTCCAGGTCATTTTATAAGGCCAAACTCAGGATTGGATTATATTACTTGTTTAAAATACTGTTGATTTTTGATTTTGTTTTGTTTTTGTTTCTTGCAGATATATCAGTTTCTTTGGATATGGTTGAATTTTTAGAGTATTGTTTTCATGGTTATGCAGATGAATCTTAGCATATCTTTCATTGTAGCTTTCATTTAGTGCTATCCCTAAAGTGTCCTCTTTCTGGGGGTCAATACTTAATACCACAGATGTTTAATGCATCTGTCTTCCTTGATTATTCAAAACTCTGTCATAAGTTGTTTGTAGAGATGCCTAGAGACTCAGTTGGTTAAGTTTCTAAGTCTTGATTTTGGCTCCAGTCACGATCTCAGGGTTGTGAAATCAAGCCCCACATCAGGCTCCACACTGCATGTGAAGGCTGCTTAAGAGTCTCTTTTTTCCTCCTCTCCCTCTGCAGCTCCCCGCATCACATGCTTTCTCTCTCTGTCTCAAAAAAAAGAAAGGAAGGAAGAAAGAAAGAAAGGAAGGAAGGAAGAAGAAAGGAAGGTAGGTACAATTTTTATTCCATTTAAAGATCCCTGGTAGTCATTCTACTGTTGGCCTCTGGGGTTTTACTCTAAGCATGGACAATTTACAATTTAGCCAGTCAATACTCAAGAGGGCCTATGTACAGGCTTGTAGGGTTCTTCTTTGTCTAATCTCTCCTTTCTAGTACTCTATCCTTCTATCTTTCTAGTTTGAGCAGTCTCAGTATTCCTAATCTCTATCTCCTTAATTCAGTGAGATTTTCTCCTCTGGATAGTGTTTAGGAAGTGCATGTGATTGGAAACATAGGCAAACAAAGAGCTCATATGATCTGTTTTCATATTACCTTCATGTTATCTTTACCCATTTCCTTTATCCCCTACCCCTGGAAACTGCCAATTGACTCTGTTTCTGAAGATTTTTTTTAATTCCACATATAGTTGAAATTGTGAAGTATTTCTCATCCTCTGACTTATTTCACTTACATAATGCTGAGTAAGTTCTGGGTAATCAAATGTACAGCATGGTGACTAGAGTTAACAATATTGTATTGTTTACTTGAAAGTTGCTAAGAGAGGGAATCCTAAAAGTTCCCAAAACAGAAAACAAATATAATAACGATGTGAAGTGATGGATATATTAACTAACTTTGCTGTAGTAATCATTTTACAATATATACATATTAAATCATCTCACCATACACCTTAAACTTACAATGTTATACATAAATTACATCTTGATAACACTTCATAAGAATAGATGATTAGGCTTTTTTTTTCTTTTGCAGGGTTCTTATAGGAGCTGGAATTATGTACAGAAGGTCTTTTTTCAAGAGTCCATGAAAAATAGATCTGATGCCTTCAAATGCTTCAACTCTCAAAGGCCACTGGGATAATGTAAGGAGGGGTATGGTGGGGACTATTTCCTTTTGAAGTGCTCTGTTTCCTAATACATTTTATGAAGCATAAAGGGACTCAGGAATGGGAGTTAGCCTATTCTGAATGTAGGAAATGTCAAGGGCTTGGAGAGCTGTGCGAAGGGCAAGAAAACCAGAAAATCTATCAGAACTGTTACAGGGAAAGTGTGAGTCAAGGGGGAAGCCAGACCTTCCAGGGTTATTCCTTCAGAGTTATCATCAAATATCAACACCCCAATTATTATGTAAATCTCACCCTCAGAGATTAACAGGCCTTGGCTTTGTGAGGTTGATGAGATACAGAAGGTGGTTTAGAAAAAATGAAATCAAATTGTGAATTTTCTGATGCCATCAGAGAGATTGTTTATCTACTCTGAGGGAATATGGTGGGATAATGTGTGATGTTGCCTGTGGTCCGAGTTGTTCAAGTGTCTATCAAAAATGTTATAGGGTTCCTGTGTGGCTCAGAGGGTTAAACCTCTGCCTTCAGCTCAGGTCATGATCTCGGGGTCCTGGGATCGAGTCCCACATCGGGTTCTCCACTTGGTGGGAAGCCTAATTCCCCCTCTTTCTCTGCCTCCTTCTCTGCCTATTCATGATCTCTCTCTCTTCTAAATAAATAATAAGTTTTAAAAAAAAATCATTTAAAAATTTTTATGGAGTGGGTGCCTTTGTGGCTTACTGGGTTTAGCCTCTGCCTTTGGCTCAGGTCATGATCTCAGGCTCCTGGGATTGAGGTCCGCACTGGTTTCTCTCCTATGCAGGGACTCTGCTTCCTCCTCTCTCTGTGCCTGCCTCTCTGCCTACTTGTGATCTCTCCCTCTGTCAAATGGATACATAAAATCTTTAAAAATATGTTATAGAGTGCTCATCAACTGGAATTGTTTTTTCACTCAGTGCGTTTAAGGGTTTTGGAGGGCCTATGGAAACAGATCCTTCTGAAAGATCATTGAGACTTTGAAGTTTGTTAGATTTGTTTTCTTCCTGGACAAACTTTAGCCCAGTTTTCTGTTTCCTTTCAATATCTAGGGGTGTACCAGTGCATATGAAAATGTAGAGAGATCAAGGGAAACTTGAATGCCTGGGAATGGGTTTGAAGGATTTGAAGAATAAGAAGAAAGAAAAGGAAGCTGAAACTGCATTTGAGGTTGGGGTCATAAGGGAGCAACAGTTGAGAGGACAAATTATCCTTGAGAATTTCAATAGTCTCAAATAAATGCATTGAAGCCTACTGCTTTGCTGATTAAATTTAGATTAAGAAAGTTACTTTTTAGCTTCAATATACTATGAGAAATAAACAAATCATGAATTGATTAAAAGGCAGACCCTAATGCCAGAGAAGCCATTTTGCTTCTAAATTATCCTTAGAGAAATTGTTACTTTTAGAGGTATTACCAAAATTAGTGCTGTAATTTTAGAACATACAGTCAGTTGGAGAGGGAAGGGTGCACAGTTACCCACAAATAATTAAGTCAAAGATATTAACTTAAAGGGCCATAAGGCAATCCCGTTCCAATAATTCTATTGCACATCCTATCACCAGGGACCCAAGGAGTCAAGAACACTCACACACTTCTTAGTATGGAGACTTGAAGAAAGACAGAAGAGACTGTACAAAAAGGCCAAGCACAAGTCTCTTTGCCCAAAGGAATCAAAGTAATTCCTTACCATGTTTCAAAAGACAAGCTATTTATAGCACTGGTTTCAGAGTTTAACTTGCAAAGTATCTCTGATCTACTGAACAAGAGAAAAGTTGAAATCACTTACAGATGACAGAGGTCTCTATGTGTGGTTCTCCCTCAATCACAGTCATTGGACTAGAAAGCTGCCAAATCTTACCAAATCTGGAATTAATAAGAAGAGATTATATTTGAAAAACTATCTTATTTGTATATGTTAATTATATTAATATATATATTATTTTATTTTTTCAGTGTTCCAAGATTCATTGCTTATGCCCCACACCCAGTGCTCCATGCAATACATGCCCTCAGTACCCACCATCAGGCTCTCCCATCCCCCTCCCCCTCCCCTCCAAGACCCTCAGTTTGTTTTTGAGTCCAAAGTCTCTCATGTTTCATTTCCCTCCCCAAATTATCCTACTTCCCATTTCCTCGGAAAACTATCTTAGTAGGAAGAATGCTCCAACCAAAAGATCTGCAAGCATCTTAAAGTTCAGGCATAGGAAAGCTTTCCGTTTATGGGGGGATTTTCCTAAAGTCTGTTGACACTTGATAGGGGCAGCTCTGCCTTGCAATTCTGCCTAGGGCTAAGGAAGGGTGTATGTTCAGGACTGTTTTGATCCTTGTGTACAAAATAGAAGCTGGTATGGAGTAAACATAAATTCTGAAAGCCAATCAGTGCATCATGGACATATTAGTCAAACTTCTCCAGAGAAACAGAAAAGTAGAATGTATATAGACTGAAATAGATTTGTTTTAAAAATTGGCTCATAGTATGGCTTTATGGAGGCTGGCAAAGCCTAAAATCGGCAGAGTGGGCCAGCAGGCTGGGGAACCAGGGAAGAACTGATATTACAGCTCAAGGCTGAAGATCAATTGCTGGAAGAATTCTTTCTTGTTTGGGGGAGGTCAGTCTTATGTTCTATTCAGTCCTTCAATTGATTGGATGAGACCCTCAAATTATGGTGGGCAATCTGCTTTACTCAAGATTCACAATTTCAGTACTAATTTCACCCTAAAACATCCCCCCCATGAAAAAAACATCAGAGTACTATTTGTTTGCTGGTTTTAAATCATATTATTTATTTTGGAGAGAAAGAGAGCAAGCATGGGAGGAGGAGGTTAAGCAGAAGAGTAGGGAGATGAGTTGGGAAAGAAACCCCAGCAGACTCCATGCAGTCATGGAGCATGACTCAGGGCTCAATCGCATGACCATGAGATCGTGACTTGAGCTGAATCCAAGAGTCAGACACTTAATGGAGTGAGACACTCAGGGACCCCCAGAATACTGTTTGACTGCATATCTGAGCACAGCGGCCCAGACAAACTCGACACACAAAAAAATAATTATCACAATATATATTAAGATTTTTCTTTCTTTTTAAAAACTGTTTTATTTATTTATTGAGAGAGAGAGAGTGAGTGAGAGAGAGCATTAGAGGGGAGAAGGTCAGAGGAAGAAACAGACTCCCCGTGGAGCTGAAAGCCTAACATGGGACTCGATCCAGGGTCTCCAGGATCATGACCTGAGGTGAAGGCAGTGGCTTAATCAACTGAGCCACCCAAGTTCCCTTAGATTTGAAGATTTTTCTTTCCAGTCTCTCCTTCTTAATGTGGTGTGACTCATATAGCCATGTGCTTAAGATTATCTGGGGTATTATCTATATAGTTAGAATTTCAGACACTTGTACTTAATATTCTAATCCATTAATCCTCAGATAATGGACACAAATTTACAATTTTAGCAGTCTCTCAGGAGGTGTACAGATAAAGGTGATCATGCACCTTCCTTTGAGAAACAATGTTAGTGATTTTCTTTTGACATTCAGTGTTTAATTAATGCTTTATGAAGTCATGGAGATTTTAAGCACCTACAATTGCTCATCATAGTCATGTTTAATAGTCTGGAAATAACATGTCATGATATATAATATTTTTTGAATCCATTAGTTTCTTTTACTTTTATCATCACTAATTTACTCAGTTCCTTACACTTAATTTTTTTATCACTCTGTAAAAGACAGAGTAAACCCTAAATATCATCTCCTGTAGATATTCTTTTACCTTCCTTATTTATTCAGTGTTCAGTTAAAATTATCAGTAAATTTGCTGAGTGATCATTCCAAAAGACCTTAGCAATTTGCTCACTAGAATATATTTGCTTATTTTACAAAAGATATGCCTAAAATTGTCTACTTTTTCAAACTGAAAAGTAGAAATAAAACGTTAAAAAATAGAAATATATAAACACATATATATAAATTTATAAAATTAAATATATCTATAGTGATGTAAAATATTAGAAAGTATATATTAATTTAACAAAATACTCAAGGGTTTGGGTTATATTACAATTAAAAGACTAATTTTTAAATATTAGATCAAAGTACTTTAGTTGCCAACATATGAACATTTAAGACAAATGACCAACAGAAATTTTTATTATAATATAAAATATAATATTTCTTATAGTTATTTGGTTAAGTTTCTAAATCTTAGAGTTCCCTCTAGTGTTTGACTAGATATTAAATATATGCAGCTAATTACATTTTCAGCAAAATCAACATTTATAATATTGGATGCAATATGACATTAGAGGAATGCCTTCAAATTTTGAGTAACAGAGCGCCTGGGTGGCTCAGTGGGTTAAGCCTCTGCCTTGGGCTCTGGTCATGATCTCAGGGTCCTCTGATTGCCTGCTTCAGGCTCTCTGCTCAGCAGGGAGACTGCTTCCTCCTCTCTCTCTCTGCCTGCCTCTCTGAGTACTTGTGATCTCTCTCTCTGTCAAACAAATAAATATAAGCTTTAAAAAAATTTGAGTAACAGGTATTTATGAGGTATGAAAATAATATCTTTCCCTGTACCTATGCATGGAGACTGATAAAGACCACACCTATATACTTTTTACAAAGAAATTAATCAAGAATGAAATCTGCGGGGTGCCTGGGTGGCTCAGTTGGTTAAGCGACTGCCTTTGGCTCAGGTCATGATCCCAGAGACCCAGGATCGAGTCCCATACTGGGCTCCCTGCTGGGCGGGAAGCCTGCTTCTCCCTCTCTCACTGCCCCTGCTTGTATTCTCTCTCTGACTGTGTTTCTCTCTGTCAAATAAATAAAATCTTAAAAAAAAAATATGAGATTCAGGAAATAGCTTATAGTAATACTAAAATGGAATATAATGCAAAAATACTAATGATGATGAAGAGGTATATTTTATTTAATTAATTTTTATTGATTGATTGATTAAAGATTTTATTTATTTATTTATTTATTTATTTATTTATTTATTTATTTGACAGAGAGAGACACAGTGAGAGAGGGAACACAGCAGAGGGAGTGGGAGAGGACAAGCAGGCTTCCCGCCAAGCAGAGAGTCTGATGTGGGGCTTGATCCCAGAACCCTGGGATCATGATATGAGCCAAAGGCAGACGCTTAATGACTGAGCTACCCAGGCCCCCCTTAATTTATTTTTAAAATATAGGTAGTTTATATTGATAAATTGCAAAAACACTGTAAACTTTTATTAGATAGCAGAATATCAATATTTTTTAGTTGATGTATCTACTTGTCAGAGAAAAGAAACGATTTTAAATAGTAATATTTTAACTGTTCACCACTAAAATAACAAACATCCCATTTTTTTTTAAATGGAGGAGTGTTTTACTTCTATCTGACTTGCTTATTTTTGTGTAATGAATTTCATCACTCCCCAGCGTCTAAGGAAATATTCACTATTGATTATCCTTTTCCATACACAATTTCTAAACCACCCTCCCTACCAGATATTTCATATCTGCATTTTAATATATATTTTCCAATTTCAAAAATTAAGTAACTTTATATCAGATAAGACACAACTTCTCTGTCCCTATGTTTTTCTATATCCAATATTTATACTGTCCCTTTATTAGAAAAAAAAATAAATACATGCAGTACCCCTATTTTCTATCTTTTATTGAAATCTTCAATTCAGTTTAATTTTGTTTTGTCACCTTACCACTCAGGTTACACTGTTTCCTAAAGCAGTTTTTATCTTAAGACACAAATAAGCAAAATTCAAAGAATTTGCATTATTTCTTTATTAGCTGAATTATTTCATTTGTTCATAGATTGATCTAGCTATTGGGATTTACTTATATATCAATGTCAATAAATTAAGAGATAATATCAGGGTTGTATATCAACTGAACATAATGTAAAATCAAGTAATATGCTTTATTTTTAATTTTTTAAGTATTTATTTATCTATTTTGATATCATGTCTCAATCCCAGAATCCTAGGATCGTAAACTGAACCGAAGGCAGATGCTTAACCGACTGAGTCACTCAGGCACAGTATGTTTTAAAGTAATATGTTTTAAAGACAGCTAGAAATTAATTCCTAGTAAGTAGGTTAATGTAGATTACATTTATTTGAAGAATTTATTTTCTTTTGTACATCTGTTATCTTGTCTATTTAAATATATTTGAATATGAAGTTATTTTATATTTTGGCTATATTATGAGAGTTTTAGGTAATAACATATTAGGAAGTTGCACATCCCATTTTACTTCTAATACAGGTTAATTTATTATTTACTAAATAGTATTTACAGGGACGCCTGGGTGGCTCAGTCCATTAAGCATCCAACTCTTGATTTCAGCTCAGGTCATGATCTCAGGATCCTGAGATCAAGCCCTGGGTAGGGCTCTGCACTCATCAGGGAGCCTGTTTGAGATTCTCTCCCTCTCCCCTGGTCCCTTCCCTCCACTCTCTGTCTCCCTCACTCTCTCTGTCAAATAAATAAATCTTTTAAACAAATAGTATCTACTACTTGGTGAAAATTTCTCCAAGTAATGATGGTTAACATCACTAATATGTCATGTATATATCATGCATATCCCCCTCCAGACAAATGTGAGCTGGTTATTTAACCTCTGGTTTACTTTTTCCAAAAATCTACAATTTCAGCCTAACAACATGACAAAATTAAATAGACCTAATTATGATGATATATGTACCTGGTTCACATGCATCAAGATTGTAAATATCATGATAAACAAGAAAAGAAGGGGAAAACATCACTGACTAGAGGAGGCTAGAGTGACATTACAACTAAATGCAATGTGATATCTTGGAGTCCAGGATCCTGGAACAGAGAGGACACTCCAAGGCGGGAAAAGAAAGTGAAATCCAAATAAAATCTGGAGCCTAATAGTTCAAAGTAATATACTGTCAGAAGATGAAGGAAGGACAGTAAAGTATCTTCCAGACTGAGAAGGCACTTTGAGACAGAGAAATGAAGAAAGCCACTCTAAACCATTACACAGAGTTTTACCCAGGGCAATTACAGATGGGAGTAAGGAGGAGAATGAACATCTAGCCATTACACAGCTCTTCTCAAAGTCTGGACTTAATCCACAGAAGTTACAGAGTGAAGGGATCATTGTGATGAAGTCAAAGGGTACTTATCTAAACTGGTGCCAGCTGTGCCCCAGGAGGAAGGCAGAACAAGCCTTCCCATATTCTGGTCAGGACATACATTAAATGTTCAAGGACCCTGGAATACACAGGCTCAAAGGAGGCCTTTGTGCAGACATGAATAAGACTGAGGACCAAAGATGGAGTCTGTGTTGTCAGCGTCCCTACATATGCCAGCGTCAGTTTTCGAGTTTTGACAAACGTATCATCGTGATGTAAACTGTTAATAATTTGAGAAACTTAGTGATAGGTATTCAAAAGAACCTTTGTATTAACTTTGTAATTTTTCTTATTCCAAAATATGTTTAACTAAAAAGAGTTACATGTATACACACACACACACACACACACACACAAACATATATACACACATATGTAAGTATATATATATAATGGGTATGCATGTATGTATTTCAATGGACTTCAGGTACATTTGTTGAATATACCCTGACACTGTCATCATTTATGCCCATTTCTTTCATAAAATAATTCTCTATATTATATATTAACAGTTCTTTTTCTAGATGCTTATATTAATTACCAATAATTACCAATAATGACAGTTTTTTCTTCTATCTTTATTAAATTGATTACAAAAATGCTCCTAACTTCTGAGCCCATTCTGTATTTACATCTTTAACAATGTTATTTTGCAGCATCTCCCATGATGAGGTTGAGTATATAGAGTCAATCCAAATTTTGCATTGTCCTATGATCTGCTTTGCTGTAGCATGTACTAGAGGTGTTGTTGTACCGTAGCCAAAAATATACTTCAAAGACTTGGCATACTTCTTTTCAGTCTCTTGGAAACCTGCTGCTGCTGTGTGAAAAGGTTTTGGCTTACCTGCTGGATCCTGAGAAAGACGTGTGTTCCCTCCTGCAACCCCCCAGCCAGCCAGCCAACTGCAGTTACGTGTCAGAGGTGTTTCTAGAAGAGCCAGTCTCCAGCCACACATACAGCCAACGATTGAAATATAATGAGTGCAGCTGAGATCAGCCAAACCTCACTCAGACCAGCACTACTTGCTCAAGTAATCCACAGTCTTATCAAAATTAATAGATTGTTCTTCTTTTATGATACTATGCAAGTGACTGAAACACCTTCTTTGTATGTCATATATGTGTATAATATACATATTTTTTCTTCAAACTTTACAGACTTTTTGTATATTACTTTTATGTAATTCAGGGAATTCCCTGGGTCTCTGGAATCATGACCTCAGCCAAAGGGATTTGTTTAACAACTGAGTCACCCAGGTGCCCCAGAATTCTTAAACTATAAAGCAGCTTTCACTTTGGCCACTTTTACTTTTTAATGTTTTAAGATTTTTTTATGTATTTTTAAGAGGGCTCAGGAGAGATGGGCAAAGGGGGAGGAACGGAGAATCCCAAGCAGACTCTGTGCTGAGTACTGTGCAATAGAGGGGGGACTCAGTCTTAGGATCCTGAGATCACAACTCTGAGCTGAAACCAAGATTCCATCACTTAGCTGACTGTGCCACCCAGGTGCCACCACTTTGGCCATTAAAAAAAAAATTAAATTGTGGTTTCAATGATATGATACTTAAGATTTGTTTTTTATCATAATATTAAACATTTTTTAAAAGATTGTATTTATTTATTTGACAGAGAAATACAGCTAGAGAGGGAACACAGGCAGAGGGAGTGAGAGGGGGAGAAGCAGGCTTCCCGTCAAGCAAGGAGCCCGATCCCAGGATTCCAGGATCATGACCTGAGCTGAAGGCAGACACTTAACAACTGAGCCACCCAGGCACCTTATCATAACCTTTAAGTTAAATAAGACATGCATAAAATGATGGGTACCTGTGTGGCTCTGTAGTTGAGCATCTGCCTTCATTCAGGTCATGATCCTGGTATCCTAGGATGGAGTCCTGGGATCAAGTTCTGGGATTGAGTCCCACATTGGGTTCCATGCTCAGCGGGAGCCTGCTTCTCCCTCTCTCACTCCTGCTGCTTGTGTTCCCTCTCTAGCTGTGTTTCTCTCTGTCAAATAAATAAAATCTTAAAAAAAAAAGTTTTTAAGAAGACATGCATAAAATGAGCTGGATATTATTTATCTGTTCTAATTTTTTAAACAAATCAATCAAAACAAGTGCTTCTTTTTTATTTATTTTTAAATTTAAATTCAATTAGTCAACACATAGTACATTATTAGTTTCAGATGCAGTGTTCAGCAATTCAACAGTTACATATAACATCCAGTGCTTATCTCATTTCATGCCCCCCTTGATACCCATCACCCAGTTACCCCATCCTCCACCCACCTCCCCTTCAGGAACCTTCTGCTTGCTTTTTATAGTTAAGAGTCTTTCATGGTTCGCTTCCCTCTCTGACTTATTACCATGCAGTTTTCCCTCCCTTCCCTTATAGTTTTCTGTACTTTTTCTTATGTTCTGCATTTAAGTGAAACCATGTAATAATTGTCTTCATTTGACTGACTTATTTCACTTACCATAATACCCTCCAGTTCCATCCATATGGATATAAATGGTAAGTATTCATCATTTCTGATGATGGAGCAATATTCCATGGTATATATGAACCACATCTTCTTTATCCATTCATCTGTTGAAGGACATCTCTTCTCCTTCCACAGTTTGGCTATTGTGGACACTGTTGGAATGAACATTGAGATGCTGGTGCCCCTTTATTTCACTACATCTGTATCTTTGACATAAATACTTAGTAGTGCAGTTGCTGGGTCATAGGGTACCTCTCTCTTTAACTTCTTGAGGAATCCCCATACCGTTTGCCAGAGTGGCTGTACCAGCTTGCGGGGGGCCAGCCCCAGCAACAGTTAGGGTCCAAGGGTGGCGGAAGGAGTCGGCGAAAATGAGGAGACCAAACTTCATGTAGGGATCTCCTGAAAACACTGTTCTCAGGGATCTTTATTTATAGCAGAGAGTTACATATTTTTCTTTCTCAGATGGAAACCATATGATCAAAGAGTTTCTTTAAGTGATAGATCATCAATAGTGAGTGACAATAGTAACAATAGTGTTTTTAGAGGGTCCATGCAAAAACAGGACGTGTCTTGAGTGACAATGGTGTTTTTGAGGGTCTTTACAAAAACAGGACAGGCCTTGTGCCCTTGAGGGTCTCATACAATGAAATGGGATGTGCCTATTTCTTTGAAGAGTCCATACAATGAAGCAGGATGTGCCAATTATATCCTAATCTATAGACTGATCGATCACAGGCAGGCATGTCCTGAGCAACAGATGGTTCCTGCAAATCCTTATCTTATTAGAATGTTTTACTTCCCCCTCAGCATAGGGAAGTGAATGAATGGTCACACACACAGGAGGTTGCAATGTCTAAGCTGCTTATGTTAGTAAAGGTTTTACTAAGTTTTAAAGTATGTTGTGCCCCCACAATCCTACAATTATTAAGCTTCATAAGGATTGGCATGGCTCTCACACCTTGGATGAGCGCTTGTCCAGGTGCACGTCCCAGGGACGCAAAGGACATATTGCCCTGGTCCACAGGGCACATTTATGGGTACCTCCACCAAAGTTTTTGGCAGCTTGCAGCATGGCGGGGAGGCGGATCACGCCGCTCCGGACACCAGCTTGCATTCCCACCAACAGTATAAGAGAGTTTCCCTTTCTCCATATCCTCTCCAACATTTGTTGTGTCCTGTCTTGTTAATTTTAGTCATTCTGACTGGTGTAAGATGGTATTTCATTCAAAACATTGTGGTTTTGATTTGTATTTCCCTGATGATAAGTGATGCTGAATTTTTTCATGCATCTGTTGACAATTTGCATGACTTCTTTGGAGACATGTCTGTTCCTGTCTTCTGTTTCTTAGTAGTTAGGTAAGCAACTAAGTAAAACATGTTGAAAATAGCTTGGTATTAGGAAAAGTAACTTATATCACTAATGTGATCAAAGTTCCTTTTGGACCCAGATAGTGACAGTTTATATGCATAAACATTACACATTTTTTAATTTTTAATTTTTAAAAAATTTTCCGTAATCCAGCCATCCTATCCCTCCCCTCCATCCCCCAGCAACCCTCAGTTTGTTTCCTGAGATTAAGAGTTTTTAATAAGGAAAACATCTTCAATTTCTGCCCCATGTGTATATTTTTTAAAATTTGATACCATGGTTTTTCAAAGTCAGTGTCTCAATTGTCATCCTTTAAGGATTCTCCAAACAAGTTGTGCCTTGAAGATGTCTGGAGGTGGGTGCAGAGAGCAGAGATTGAACAGACTTCCTCTTTAATTTTTTAAAGTTTATTTATTTATTAAGTAATCCCTGTATTCAATGTTGGAGTTGAACTCATGACTCCAAGATCAGGAGTCATAACTTCTACCAACAAAGCCAGCTAAGCACCCCTGGAACCTCTCTACTGAATTATTTCTGCCTAAGATACAATCCAAGTAGACACTTTTGTCTTTTGCTCTCCTTTTTTTTTTTTGCTTTTGAATTACTATTTTATTTTAGGGGATCAGTTTAATAATAAAATGAGTTTTTACTAGTTGGAATTTTTGACCATTGTACGTTTTCATCTCATGTATGATAGATTTTAGTACAAAACTTTCTTGGTAAATTTTAGATAATAATCTAAAATTTGGATAATAATTTCAAATCCAATATTATTAAATTCTAGATCATAATCACACTAATAAATTGATTTTATGTTGAAAGTATGCCCTTACAACTCTAATTACTGATCCTAATTATAGTTTTAAAGGAAAGATAACTACAACTAAATTTTAACACACATATTTACAACAACATAATTTAATTTGGATCCAGGGAAATATATGTTTTTGTAATATTCTCCTGAAGATTCATATTTCTAATTATTATTATAGATTTTATAATATAATTTATAATTACATAATGATTGCACAGATTGAGCTCAATAGAAATTTATAATCATTTATTTATTTATTTATTTTTAAAGATTTTATTTAAGGCACCTGGGTGGCTCAGTAGGTTAAGGCCTCTACCTTCAGCTCAGGTTGTAATATCAGGGTCCTGGGATCAAGGCTTGAGTCAGGCTCTCTGCTCAGCAGGGAGCCTGCTTCCTCCTCTCTCTGTCTGCCTCTCTGCCTACTTGTGATCTCTCTGTCAAATAAATAAATAAAATCTTAAAAAAAAAAAAATTGACAGAGAGAAACACAGCCAGAGAGGGAACACAAGCAGGGGGAGTGACAGAGGGAGAAGCAGGCCTCCCACTGATCAGGGAGCCCAATGTGAGGCGTGATCCTTGACTCCAGTATCATGACCTGAATCGAAGGCAGAGGCTTAACCACTGAGCCATCCAGGTGCCCCTATAATCATTTATTATTAATATAAATAGAAAATACACAAATAAAGAAAATCTTATATGGCTGACAATTAATTTTAGAAATGAAAAAAATCTCAAAATAATAAATAAGAGAGAAACACATTTTGAAAAAATGAAATTATTAATATAAGTGCATGGATGATGTAGAGGAAAGAATCTTGCACTTGGGAGCAAGAACCTGTAGTCATAAATTAGACATATGACGCTTAAGAAAGCATTTAGAGGGGCGCCTGGGTGGCTCAGTTGGTTAAGCGACTGCCTTTGGCTCAGGTCATGATCCCAGAGACCCGGGATCGAGCCCCACATAGGGCTCCCTGCTCGGGGGGGAAGCCTACTTCTCCCTCTCTCACTCCCCTTGCTTGTGTTCCCTCTCTGGCTGTGTTACTCTCTGTCAAATAAATAAAATAAAATCTTTAAAAAAATAAAATGAAAATAAAATGATTAATTGAAATAAGTTTATCTTAAAAAAATAAAGTATAAAAGAATCAGGAGTGTTTTTTGTGTTGATTTGGGTGGTATCATAATGTAATTACCTTATATTAATTATTATATTTTCATGCATATTTTCTGCTTAGAAATATATATAGTCATATAAACATGAATTTTCATGCAATATTATTATCTTTAATAATTAAAAGCTTTTATTAAAATATTTTTAAACTGTCTAAATCCACTTTTATAAATCTGAGTCTTTAAAAGTACACAGAATCATTAATAAAAATGATTATTTAAGTAATGTGATCATTTAGATTATGTTACAAGGAATAATTATTCTTCAACATATTAATTTTTCAAGGCTTTCAGGGTATAGGGTAGGTGGTCCATTTGAAGTTGGAAAAGAGAAACATACAGCTGGCTAAATCATCTGTCTATGCTATTTGAACTCATAAAGAAACATGAATTATTTTACACGGTGGATAAAGTTAAAAGAGGTATTATAGTCTCACATATGATAAGTGTTGCCAAGTCCCATTTGATGACAATTCAAAGTTAAAAATGAAAAAAAAAAGACACTTATAATTAAAAAAAATCATTTAAAAAATTCAAGGGAAAAGTATGTGGTAGGTAATTTGAAATCCATAATGATTACATGGTTTAAACTTTGTACAAAGCGTATTATTACCACTTATCTTGGTTTTTCTCCACTTCTAAAGCAGTATACATTTGGTTATAATTATTTATCTCTTCAAATTACAAGAGTGCATTTTATCTCAGAATCTGAATACACTTTTATAGTTTTATTTTCTTTTTCTTTTCATTTATCTAAAAAGCCTAACATCAACTTATCAAAGTTATTTATATTATTCTCTGGAAATTAAAAAAAAACCTGTAGCCATATTGCCATGTTCATTGTAGCATTACTCATAATATCCAAAGTATAGAAAGAACTTAAGTGTCCATTACTGGACAAGTAGATAATGAATATGTGGTATATATGCAATGCAATGATATTTAGCCTTTAAAAAGAAATCCTGAGTTTCTGGGTGGCTCAGTGGGTTAAAGCCTCTGCCTTCAGCTCAGGTCATGATCTTAGGGTCCTGGGAACTAGTCCTGTGTCTGGATCCCTTCTTAGTAGGGAGTCTGTTTCTCTGCACCTCCCTGGCTCGCTCTCTCTCTCAAATAAATAAGATCTTTTAAAAACATAAATAAATTAATTAATTAAACCACTTTATAGCAGTGGTTCTTAACAGGCATAAATCCATCCCCAGAAGACATCTGGCTACATCTGGAGGTATTTGTGGTTATCACAAATGAGAATGGGTGCTCCTGGCATCTAATGAGCATAGGTCAGAGGTGCTACTGAATACCCTACATCACATGGGACAACCACTAACAGCAACATATCATCTGTCCCAAAAAGTCAATAATACCAAGGTTGAGAAAACCTGCTTTACAGAAAGCAAGAGTTCAATAACCAAATGCTTACTACTATTGAGACAGGAAGCTTCATGATCTAGTATTTTAGCAGTGTAAATACAAGAAGTGGAGTGTCACAAATGTAATTTCTTTTTTTATATATAATTCATTATAATTCTTTACTATATAAGCAAAATAAAACATATTTTAAATAAAGAATAATAGTTGTTTATATTGGTAAATAGGGTAATGCTATTTCTTCTTTCTTTTTTTTTATTGTTACTAATTTTTTTTTCCAGTGTTTCAAGATTCATTCCCCATTCCCCACACCCAGTGCTCCATGCTTTAGGTGTCCCCAGTACCCACCACCAGGCTCTCCCATCCCTCCACCCCCCTCCCTCCAAGTCCCTCAGTTTGTTTCTGTGTCCAAAGTCTCTGTTGTTTCGTTTCCCTCCCTAGATTACCCTAATTCCCATAATTTCAAAACAACAAAAGATTTATTTCAAAATAGTTCAAGTACTTTTCTTGTGTTTTTCTAACAAAGACCCTCAGAAACACTACTTCAAATTGTTTTTCTTTTCACAGCTACTTATATAAAAACTCTGGGAGCCTGGATGGCTCAGTGGGTTAAGCCTCTGCCTTCCTCTCAGGTCATGATCTCAGGGTCCTGGGATGGAGGACCACATCAGGCTCTCTGCTCAGCAGGGAGCCTACTTCCTCCTCTCTGTTTGCCTGCTTCTCTGCCTACTTGTGATCTCTCTCTCTGTCAAATACATAAATAAAATATTTAAAAATAAAAATAAAATAAAATAAAATGAAATAAAATAAAATAAAATAAAATAAAATAAAATAAAATCCCGTGATTTGTAATAACATAGATGAACTTGGAAGGCTTTATGCCGAGTGAAATAAGCCAGACAGAGAAACACAAATGCAGCACTATATCACTTTTATGTGGTACTTGGTTGGTGGGGGGGAGTCAAACTCAGAAACAGAGAGTAGGTGGCTTAGTTGGTTGAGCGACTGCCTTCCACTCAGTTCATGATCCCGGAGACCCAGGATCAAGTCCCATGTTGGACTCCCTGCTCGGCGAGAAGCCTGCTTCTCCCTCTCTCACTCCCCTTGCTTGTGTTCCCTCTCTGGCTGTGTTTCTCTCTGTCAAATAAATAAAATCTTAAAAATAAAAAAAGAAACAGAGAGTAGAATTGTGGTTGCCAGCAGCCATGGGGTATAAGAAATTGAGAGATTTGGTAAAAGTATACAAACTTTCAGTTTTGAGTACAACCTGAGGATTTAACGTATAACAATGTGACCATAGTGAATGACACTGTATATCATTGACATTTGCTGAGATAAGACCTGAAGGTTTTCTTTCAGCCCACAAAAAGGCAAATATGGGAGGTGATTGATGTATTTATTAATGGTTGGAATCCTTTCACAATGCATATCAAGTTACTTTAAATAACTTATAGTTTTGTCAATTACAACTAAATAAAGTTGAAAAATTTTATTCTGGGAAAAAATCTAGTGAGCTATATATATAAATATTTTCATTTGATATCTGTACATTCAATTTAACATGGATTTTTACAGGCTACAATAATCAGAAATTTAACAGCTGCTTTCTCCCTGAAGAATGAAGATTTTCGCACCTAGACATACAGCCAAAAAATTAAAATGTACTCCAAATGCATGTAGATAGAATAGATTAAATATGCTAATAGTTATAATTCTAATTCTTTTGTCTTGAGCAATCCATTAATCTTTCCACAGTTTACATATCAGTGAAATTAAAATAAGTTGAGCTTTTGAAACTATATGACAAGTAGAAGGAAGATGGTGGAAGGCCAGGTGACCCCATTTTGGGAAATCCCCTGAAGTGAGCTCAATTCTTGCAAAAAACACTACAGGAACACTGTGAACACCCATGAAATCAGCATGAAATGTGATATTTCACACTTCTGGATCACTGTGGGGGACAAGGAGCATTGGCAAAGAGGTAGAGAGAAGTGAAAGCCATCGAGGGATATCCAAAGACAAGGGGCAGGGGGAGGAAGCCCGCAGAGGCGACCCATTGGAAGGCAATATCCCAACATTAAAGTGCCCTGTGTTTGGGGAACAACAGCAGATTTTGGTCTGATTCAAAGCAAACAGAAACGGAGTGCCTGAGGAGCAGCCAGGAAAACGGGGATATAGATTGCAGAGAGAAAGTGCGCCCAGTGCCCAGCCAGGGAACACAGGGAGCAGAGTCAGTCTATTTTTCCACCGCTTTTTTTCTTTCTTTCTTTTTTTTCTTTCCTCTGCTGATTTTCTCTGCTGCTTCTCTCCACCCCGTGGGCCAGGCGAGGACCCCTCAGGGAAGGCGATTTTGCAGACTTGCGTGGGAGGTGCGGGGCCACGGGAACTCAGTCCCTCCTGCCTGGGGGTCACACAGACCTCCTGGGCAGAGTCAAGGTCGCAAGACCCAAAATCAGTTGTGGTTTCCATAGCATGGGAGCGAAAAGACAAGCGGGGGCTTTGGACAGGAATCAAACCAGTGTCTGCACCTGCCCGGCTGTGACAGATGGCCAAGGGAGAGGATACAGGGAGAGGTTGTGGGGACTCCCATCGTCCAGAGGGTTGCTAATTAGGGGCTCTCTCTGGGACGGAAGGTCTGGGCACAGACATCTTGCTCCGACCTGACATCCTGAACAGCTGCAAAAGGGCCTTAAAAGAACAACCCTCCCCCCCCCAGGGAACTGAACACTGACAACCTGGTAGCCATGGTCCCCAGTCCCTAGGAAGAGGGTGGAGAGACTCAGCCCAGGTAGAAGGGACTAAAAACAGCGTGGCAGGCCCTGCCCCCAGAAGGTGAGCCAGAGTACAAGAGGACAACACCCAAACTTTAAAACCCCAACGTTGGGGGGAAAGGCAATTTATTAAACTCCTGGTACTGCCTCAAAAGCTGTACACTTTATTGATACCAAGCCAGCACTACAAGAAATACTAAGAGGGGTTATATTAAAGAGAAATAAACACAAGAGTGACACAGAACAGAAATTTACAGAGGTAATCTATAGAAACATGAACTTCACAGGCAACATGATGTCAATATAAACATATCTATCAATAATCACTCTCAATGTGAATGGCCTAAATGCTCGAATAAAAAGGCACAGGGTTGCAGACTGGATAAAATGATAGGACCCATCCATATGCTGTTTAAAAGAGACTCATCTTGAATCTAAAGACACTTCCAGATTGAAAGTGAGGGGATGGAGGACCATCTTTCATGCCAATGGACCCCAAAAGAAGCCGGGGTAGCGATTCTCATATCAGACAAATTGGATTTTAATCTAAAGTCTGTAGTCAGAGACACAAAAGGACACTACATCATTCTCAAAGGGTCTATACACCAAGAAGACCTAACAATTGTAAATATTTATGCCCCCAACATGGGAGCAGCCAACTACATAAGCCAACTGTTAGCCAAAATAAAGAATCATATTGATACAAATACATTAATTGTAGGAGATCTTAACACACCACTCTCAGCAATGGACAATCATCTAAACAGAAAATCAACAAAGAAACAAGAGCCTTGAATTGGACCAGATGGATCTCATAGATATATTCAGAACATTCCACCCTAAAACAGCAGAATACTCATTCTTCTCAAGTGCACATGGAACTTTCTCCAGAATAGACTACATACTAGGTCATAAATCAGGGCTCAACCAATAACAGAAGATTGAGGTTATTCCCTGAATATTCTCTGACCACAATGCCATGAAAGTGGAACTCAGCCACAATAAAAAAAAGTTCAGAAGAAAATCAAACACTTGGAAGCTAAAGATGATCCTGTTCAAGAGTCTGTGGATCAATCAGGAAATCAAAGAAGAACTGAAACATTTCATGGAAACCAATGAGAATGAAGATACATCGATCCAAATCCTATGGGATCCAGCAAAGGCAGTACCAAGGGGGAAATACATAGTCATCCAAGCCTCACTCAAAAAAAATTGAAAAATCCCGAATACACCAACTCTCATTACACCTTAAAGAACTGGAAAATCAACAAAAAATTAAACCAACCCCCTCACACAAAATGGGAAATAATTAGGATTAGAGAAGAGATGAATGAATCAGACACTAGAGATACAGTAGAACACATCAACGAAAATAGAAGCTGGTTTTTTGAAAGAATCAATAAGATTGATAAACCATTGGCCAAACTAATCCAAAAGAAAATGGAGAAGACCCAAATTAATAAAATTATGAATAAAAGGGGAGAGATCACAACTAACACCAAGGAAATAGAAACAATCATCAGAAATTACTATCAACAATTATATGCCAATAAGTTTAACAACCTAGAAGATATGGATACATTCCTAGACACCTATAAACTTTCAAGACTGAAACAAGAAGACATTGACAATTTGAATAGACCTATATTTAGTAACAAGATTGAAGCAGTGATCAAAAACCTCCCCCAAAACAAGAGTCCAGGACCAGACGTATTCCCTGGGGAATTCTACCAAACATTCAGGGATGAAATTCTCCTGAAGTTCTTTAAAAAAATAGAAACAGAAGGAAAACTTCCAGACTCTTTCTATGAAGCCAACATTACTCTAATCCCCAAACCAGACAAAGATCCCATTAAAGGAGGATTTCAGACCAATATTTCTGATGAATATGGATGCCAAGATTCTCAACAAGATCCTTGCTAACAGGATCTAAAAATATATTAAAAAGATTATCCACCATGACCAGGTGGGATTTATCCCAGCAATGCAAGTGTGGTTCAACACTCGCAAATCAATCAATGTGAGAGAACAAATCAATAAGAGAAGAGAGAAGAACCACATGGTACTCTCAATTGATGCAGAAAAGGCATTTGACAAAATACAACATCTGTTCCTGATCAAAACTCTTCAAAGTATAGGGATAGAGAGAACATTTCTCAACCTCATAAAATCTATGAAAAACCCACAGCGAATATCATTCTCAATGGGGAACAACTGACACCCTTTCCTCTGAGATCAGGAACAAGACAAGGATGCCCACTCTCACCACTACTGTTCAACATAGTGTTAGAAGTCCTAGCAACAACAATCAGACAACGGAAAGAGATAAAAGGTATTCAGCTTGGCAAAGAAGTCAAACTCTCTTTGCAGATGACATGAAACTCTATGTGGAAAACCCAAAAGACTCTACCCCCAAACTACTAGAACTCTTACAACAATTTGGTAATGTGGCAGGATACAATATCAATGCACAGAAATCAGTTGCATTCTTATACACTAACAATGAAAATATAGAAAGGGAAATCAGAGAATCGATTCCATTTACTATAGCACCACAAACCATAAGACACTTAGGAATAAACCTAACCAATGAAGTCTGTGGGAAGCAGGGCCTTGGCAAGGCCACCTGCACCCAACTGTTGACAAGCTGATTTTGTGCAAGCTCTACTCCCTGGAACAGCTCATACCGGAATGCCACTGATGGCTAGTGGTATGTTCCACTATGCTATCTTTAATCTTTGTGGCTTAGTTACTTGAGCTGCCCGCTGAAGATACTCCCAGCTGCCTACCCTATAATTACCCCCTTGAACTTGCCAATAAACAAGACTTGATCAGAATCCTGTCTTGTCTCCATCTCTCGTGTCTCTTGTCCTATCATTCTCACTCCCCCTATAGGGTCTCTGTTGACTACCTGCGGGTCGGGACAAGTGGTGCCCAACGTGGGGCTCGAGAACAGGGGAACCAGTGAAGAATGCTGTTCAAGGCAGCCAGCATAGTTAAAGATAAAAAGAGGAAACAGTGCGATAACCTGTCATCACGTCTGAACCTCGGTAAGGTGAACAGCCATTATGGGACAAGAAATCAGTCAACATGAACTCTTTGTTGAAGGATTAAAAAAGGCTTTAAAGGCACAGGGGGTAAAGGTCACAAATAAGCAGTTGTTAAGATTTTTTGATTATGTTAAGACTGTTTGCCCTTGGTTTCCAATTGAGGGAACTATAGTTGAAAAAAGATGGAGAAGAGTGGGTGATGCCCTCAGATAATTATAATACCTTTGGACCCGAGAAGATCCCCATTACAGCTTTCTCTTATTGGACTCTGATAGATGAAATCTTATCCCAGAGACAAAGGGACCCGGTTGTAGCCAATGCTATAGAAGCAGGAGAGGAGATACTCCGAAAGGAAGTGGCCAATAAGAGTGAGGAAGCTAGCCCCCCAAATGAGAAAAGGAGTGATGAGATAAAGGAGGATTTGATGTCCTTCAATAGTGAGGACAATCTGGATGCAGATAAAAGGGATCAACAAAGCCAGGTTAGAAAAATTAAAGAGAAAATCTCAGTGTCGACACAGGCAGGAATGGATCTTGATCCTCCCCTGAGAACTATGTCTTTTTCAAACAAAAACCATTATCTGGGGCACATCCAAAAGAAAAAAGGCTTTATCCCTTTTTATGCCAACAAGTCCGGGATTGTTTGATATAAGATCAAGAAGCTACAAGAAGATCTGGTGAAAAGAAGGAAAGAATTGATTGAAAACCCTCTTTGGAGTGGGCTTAATGGAGTTCTCCCTTACCCCCTTCCCTTGCTGGGGCCCCTGGCTGGCTTGCTACTCTTACTGTCACTAGGACCTTTCCTTTTCAATAAACTTATGGCCTTTGTTAAACAACAAATAGACAATATTAAGATACAACCCATACAGGTCCATTACCACAGGCTTGAGATGGCTGACAGAGATCTTACCCAAATATAAAAGAGTCATAAGGGACGTTTTGTTAACACATTCAATTGGCTCTTTCCTCATCCTTGGTGAGCTGGACTGGATAGCCAGAGACGGGCAACTGAAAAAGGCTTGTCCCAAGCTTAACAAGCTCATATACACCTAAGACACCTAAGACAGGAGCTGAACACAAGCTGTTCAGACCTCCCATGACGGGTAAAATGTATACCTATGGGATGTGCATGTTTTTCCTGACCTAAGACAGGCACAGTCCCTGCAAGGAAAGACTCACTGGTCTATTAAATATTTAAAAGAAGGGGGACCACTTGTCCCGACCCGCAGGTAGTCAACGGAGACCCTAGAGGGGGAGTGAGAATGATAGGACAAGAGACATGAGAGATGGAGACAAGACAGGATTCTGATCAAGTCTCGTTTATTGGCAAGTTCAAGGAGGGTAATTATAGGGCAGGCAGCCGGGAGTATCTTCAGTGGGCAGCTCAAGTAACTAAGCCACAAAGATTAAAGATAGCATAGTGGAACATACCGCTAGCCATCAGTGGCATTCCAGTATGAACTGTTCCAGGGAGTAGAGCTTGCACAAAATCAGCTTGTCAGCAGTTGGGTGCAGGTGGCCTTGCCAAGGCCCTGCTTCCCACAGAAGTCAAGGATCTGTACTCGAGGAGCTATAGGACATTCATGAATGAAATTGAAGAAGACACAAGAAGATGGAAGAGCATCCCATGCTCATGGATTGGAAGAATAAACATTGTTAAAATGTCTATACTGCCCAGAGCAAACTATACTTTTAATTCCATTCCGATCAAAATTCCACCAACATTTTTCAAAGCATTGGAACAAACAATCCTAAAATTTATATGGAACCAAAAAAGACCCCGAATCACTAAGGAATTGCTGAAGAAGAAAAACAAAGCTGGGGGCATTTCATTACCTGACTTCAGGCTTTATTACAAAGCTGTGATTACCAAGACAGCATGGTACTGGCACAAAAACAGAGAAATAGACCAATGGAACAGAGTAGAGAGTCCAGTTTTGACCACAAATCTATGGTCAAAACATCTTTGACAAAGCAGGAAAAAATATCCAGTGGAAAGAAGATAGTCTCTTCAATAAATGGTGCTGGGAAAATTGGACAACTACATATAGAAGAATGAAACTAGACCATTCTCTTACATCATACATAAAGGCAAACTCAAAATGGATGGAAGACCTCAACGTGAGGCAGGAATCCATCAAAATCCTGGAAAAGAACATAGGCAGTAACCTCTTTGACATCGGCCACAGCAACATCTTTCAAGACATATCTCTAAAGGCAAAGGAGACAAAAGCGAAAATGAACTTTTGGGACTTCATCAAAATAAAAGCTTCTGTACAGCAAAGGAAACAGTCATCAAAACAAAAAGGCAACCCACAGAATGGGAGAGGATATTTGCAAATGACACTAAAGACAAAGGGCTGATATCCAAGATCTATAAAGAACTACTCAAACTCAACAGCCAAAAAGAAGATGAACACATCAAAAAATGGGCAAGAGACATGATAAGGCACTTCTCCATAGAAGATATACAATGGCTAACGAACACATGAAAAAATGTTCAGTGTCACTAGCTATCAGGGAAATTCAAAACAATGGAATACTACACCTCCATCAGAAAGGATGAAAATCCAACTTTTGTAGCAACATGGACTGGATTGGAAGAGATTATGCTGAGTGAAATAAGCCAAGTAGAAAAAGTCAAGTATCACATGGTTTCACTTACTTGTGGTGCATAAGGGGTAATACAGAAGACAGTAGGAGAAGGAAAGGAAATGGGAAGTAGGATAATTCAGGGAGAGAAACCAAAAACCACACTGAGATACCACCTTACACCAGTCAAAATGGCCAAAATTAACAAGTCAGGAAACAAGTGTTGGAGAGGCTGCGGAGACAGGGGGAAACTCTTACACTGTTGGTGGGAATGTAAGTTGGTGCAGCTGCTTTGGAAAACAGTGTGGAGATTCCTTAAAAAATTAAAAATAGAACTACCCTATGACTATGCAATTGCACTACTGGGCTTTACCCCAAAGATACAGATGTAGTGCGGGGCGCCTGGGTGGCTCAGTTGGTTAAGTGACTGCCTTCGGCTCAGGTCATGATCCCAGAGACCCAGGATCGAGTCCCACATTGGGCTCCCTGCTCGGCGGGAAGCCTGCTTCTCCCTCTCTCGCTCCCCCTGCTTGTGTTCCCTCTCTCACTGTGTTTCTGTCTGTCAAATAATAAAATCTTAAAAAAAAAAAAAAGATACAGATGTAGTGAAAAGAAGGGCCATATGTACCCCAATGTTCATAGCAGCAATGGCCACAAGTGCCAAACTGTGGAAAGAGCCAAGGTGCCCTTCAACAGATGAATGGATGAAGAAGATGTGGTACATATATACAATGGAATACTACACCCGTAGCAACATGGACTGGACTGGAAGAGATTATGCTGAGTGAAATAAGCCAAGTAGAAAATGTCAAGTATCACATGATTTCACTTACTTGTGGTGCATAAGGGGTAATACAGAAGACAGTAGGAGAAGGAAAGGAAATGGAAAGTAGGATAATTCAGGGATAGAAACCAAGCATGAGAGACTGGACACAGAAACATACTGAGGGACTTGGAGGGAGGGGTGTGGGGATGGGAGAGCCTGTGGTGGCTTCTGAGGTCACCAATTTCATGGAGCAGTGGGTGTGGGGCATGGGCAATGAATCTTGGAACACTGAAAAAATAAAATAAATTTAAGGTAAAAAAAAAAAACTATATGACACAAAGTATCTTTAGATTCAACTCCTGGCAAGTAATCAATTCTGGTATCTTCTTTCCTAGGCAATTTTTAAACTGGACATTTATGAATGTAACCATTTACTATATTATATTCTGTAATAAGGTTTCTTTTGCAAAAAGGTTTTGTATGTATTTTAAAAAGTGAGAGAACCAGTGTAAAAGAGCATATGTTCCTTTCAGTCTTTTTAACACTGATTCACATTTTCCAAATATTAGCTTCTTACATACTTTTTAGTTATACTTAGTCTATTATTTCATAATCAATTAGAAAGTGTCTGATAATAAAAAATGGCAATAAATGCAATTCTAAAAAGCATAACCACTAGGAGGTTTTGGTAACAGGTAGTAACTAAAAAAAAAAAAAAATTACAGAGGTCTATGAGGAGCTATACATGCCCTCTTCTCTTTCAAAATATAAGGATGTGATCTATACAAAGACCATCGATCAAGTCCTCTCTCTCTAGATTCTACATTTTGAGAAAATCACAAAAGTTTCAGAATTGATTAAAGACCATTTCCAGAAGTGAAAGAGTGGGCATGCCCAGCTATACAGATTGGCAGATCATTTCCTACAGTGATATTTCCAGAGACAAAGGCAGCATTTTTGTGGTTACTTTGCCAGTGGCAACATCCTAACCACAACATTCTAATGCCTGGATCTCAATTCTGCCAATCTTTCCCTTCAACCTAAATTTAATTCTCCATTCAATTCTTATATTCTGGAAGCGAGCAGTTAGCCTGCCTTAAAATTCCCTGTTTTCCCTAAGTGAATTAAGTTGGTTTCTAACATTTGAATATAAGAATTCTGACTTAGCATGCTGTCTATATATTCTCTTCCTAAAAATTCTATTCATTTGTTCCTGAAGATATTTCATAAAAAAACAACAGAAAGAAACTCCTTTACCCTCTTGATACTGCTTCCATATTTCCTTCTATTGAAGAAAAAAAAGTAAAAATGTAAACAAAAAACAAATCATCTCACTATTTTCAAAATGTGCTACTTTGGTCTTCAGAGACTGAAAGGAAAAAAAAAATACTGCTGCAGGTATAGACCATTATCGGGAGTTCTTTTTAATGAGTGTGACACACACTAGTCTGATAAGAGATTTCATAATGGAAATAGCAAACATTCAGGTCTTGGTTTTTGAGGGGTTGTTTATTTTTGCTGTTACGGGAAAGGTCCATAAGGATATTCCCCTAAAACAGATATGTATTAGTCAATGTGGCTGTATTCTCTGTGCTTAGATATTCCCTATTAGTGTTTTGTTCCTATGGCTATGTTTAAAAAAATTGTTAATATTCTGTTTTGTTGAAATCACCAAGGTTTATTGAATAAATCAAACAGGGCCACCTGGGTAGATCAGATGGTTAAGCATCTGCCTTTGGCTGGGGTCATGATCTCCAGGTCCTTGGATCCAGCCCCAGGTCAGGCTCCCGGCTGGCAGACTAGCAGACAGCCTGCTTCTCGCTCTCTGTCTGCCTATCCCCTTGCTTGTGCTCTCTCTGCCCCTGTCTCTCTCTCAAATTAATATATAAAATATTTAAAAAATAAAATAATTAAATCAAAGAACACTAGACATAAAATTGATGTACAATGTGTATATGTCCTATATTTTTGAAACAATGTATCAGATTTTTATGAAATATTTAAACAAAATAAAACCTGAAAAATCTCATTATCAGATAACCAGTGTCTCCCATAAATGCTTTCTCATTATGTCAGCCTTCCTCATTGTCAAAATATATTTTACTTTAATATTTAATATTTTTATTTTTAGAACACTTTAATGGTGATTTATAGAAAGAAATTTAAAGAATACATTTTAATGTATATTAATGTAAAATTTTTAATTTTTTAATAAATTTTTTTTAAATTTTGGTGAATATTTTGATATTTTAATGACGAGATCTCTTGTGAATATTAAGATTTTGATTAATGTATACAAACCAATAAATTTGAACTTAATATTTATAGATACATAAAACATTAATACTAAATTAAAATTAAATCATTTAGCTGAATAAAATATTTTTATAAATACTTGAAGTATGTGTTGCATTCATCTTTAAAGTAATTAGAAATAAAAATTCAGAGAAACAAGTAAATGAGGCAAACCAATTTTTCTCTCTGAATGAGACTTCATCCTAAATCAAGAATACAGTTATATCATTGGCTACTACTTATTGACACTGAGAATATGCTTATGGTATTCCATTTCACAATTCTGAATAAAATATAGGCTTATTATATTGTTTACGTAGATGAGGTAAATTGAGCAAACTGTATTCGATTATGATCCTTTATTCCGAATTCAAACAAAATTAACGAATGAAATACATCGACTACAAAATATGTTGGTCTTAATATATAGAAATTGATGATATTCTAACAATATTCCACGTAAGTGGTTTTATCAGAGTCTTCTTAATGTGCATATTCAGACACTAGTATTTCCAATGAATAGTATATACTTTCAGGCTTGTAATATAATTTCTTAACCAGGAAAAACAATCAACATCACACTGAGTAACTAGTTTTACAGTGCTTCAGAAAATTAGTACACAATATAAAATGTATGATAGAATCATAGTTTCTTTTTTAAACACACTTCCTTTTTTTTTTAGATTTATTTACTTATTTATTTTAGAGGGGCAGAGGGAGAGAGAGAATCCTGAAATAGATTCGCCACTAAGCACTGAGCTGGACCTGCATCTCAATACCAGGACCCTGAGGTCATGACCTGAGCTGAAGTCAAGAGTGAGACAGTAAAGTGACTGAGCTACCCAGGTGCCCCTAGAATTACATTTTCTTTATAGACTTAATTTCTCACAATGATTCACAAAATAGATTATCCCATAATAAAATATGTGTTTGAAATCATAACACATGCATTAACCCAGAGAATCCATCTGTGAGCATTCTGGCTTTTGTAATATTTGGGACATGAAGATAAAATTATTCCATTCAGTTTTTTTTTTTAATATTTTATTTATTTGACAGAGAGAAACACAGCCAGAGAGGGAACACAAGCAGGGGGAGTGAGAGAGGGAGAAGCAGGCTTCCCGCCAAGCAGGAAGCCTGATGTGGGGCTCGATCCCGGGTCTCCGGGATCATGACCTGAGCCAAAGGCAGTTGTCCAACCAACTGAGCTACCCAGGCGTCTCCTATTCAGTTTTGTTAATAAAAGTTATCCGAAGATCTATTAAGTTGCAAAAGTGCATACATTTCAAATACCATGTAATAAAAGTGAACAGACAGTTCTGCAGAATGTTTTCAATATTTGTTGTTTGAATAATTCGAGAAACAATACTATGTGTTTCCTTAGGTGTATAGTCACAGATTTTCACGGGGTGCAATTTGGATTTACTATTACTTACTTCCTCTTTGGTCTTTTCACTCCTTTTTCTTAAAATTTCTCTGGACACCAGTGTTCTCATCTAGTATCATGACTGATTCATTTTCCTTAAGTGAATTTTTTTCCTCTTCAATTCTATAACAGGTTTATTGGTAATGTAAAAAAAAATTGTATTGATATGAACTGAGATGAAATGTCTTACAGACTATGACTGGAAATTATTTTTCCTATATATTTTCAAAGTATTTTTCAATTTTATTTTGTTAATAAGAGTTTAGACCCTAGCCCTACAGCACATATTTTAATGTTTACCTGCTTTTATTAAGGCCAAAATAAAGTGGGAAACATGAGAGTAGCTGCAAATGGTTCATTACACACAGCTTGCAGATAAACAATTATAAACACAACTTCTATTGAGACACTGTCACAAACATTCTTTTACTTGCATGGCAGTAGTATTATATTCTTATATAATAAATACAAACTTTTTTTTGTCTTCTAACTTTCCAGTTTATGAGTGAGGAATTTAGAGTTATTTAGAGGACTTACTTCATCACTTTCATCAAGTTGCTGAATTTCTTTATGCCAAACTTTTCTTATTGTTGAAGTGGAGAATGTAATAGAAATTATTTACCTATGTGGGGTATTGTGAGGTTATTCAATATCATTCTATTATTTTAGGACATTTTATTCAATGGTTTGTTTCAAGTCTGTTGATAAGTAATGAGAATTACTTAGTCATATCTAACACTTATTTAAAAACTATATAAAATTCTGAGTAGACAACTGTATGGGTAAAATATAAGAGGGGAGACATATTTATTATCTAACAATAAAATTTAGTTTAGAATGACTGTCTTCTATGGACATGACCTTAATTTACCTGACGTTTTATTAGGATCAAATTAACATCCATCATTTAAATGCCTGTAATTATCTATTATCTGTCTTTGAAATTTAACATTTGTTAAACTGCTCCTATGAAAAGGCACTTTGAAAAAAAAGGCAAGCAATAAATGCAACCCTGAAATAGCAGGTTTATAAATGCATAGTGACGGGGTTTATTAATCACTGCAATGAAATTAACAGTGCATAGTTAAGATGAAATCATTCTCTTCATGGGTTAGAAGAATATCACAGAGACCTTTAAATGTATTAATGTGATTTAATATAAATCCAGTTATAAACTTTAAAAATAATTATGAGGTTCAGTAAATTTCACCCTAAGCTAAAAATATACTTGATATATAGGATTTATTCTTTTTTTTTCCTAGCAAATTAAATAATGCCTTTGAAAAACTTCAGGATGAACATCTCAAAATCAACTATGGTTTTAAAGACAAATGAGTGGACTGTACCAGATTACGTTTCAGAATGGTTACAGATGTTGGTTCTTTTCTCTCATGTTTTTAAAACCAATTATGAGGGAGGTTTGAATGTGTACAAGTTTTGGAAGTTTAAGTTTTATATAAACAAGATAACATAATAGATTTAATTTTCAGGGGCTAGGAGCAAAGCAGTGATTGTTACTATTTATCCTGTGTCAAGCTCCATAGTCACTAATTAGGAAAGCCGTTTTCGAAGTAACTATTTTTCCCAGCATATATGGAAGTGCATATCAAACTTTTAAAACTTACCTCATTAATATTAGTATGTTTATTTCACCCAAAGAAAGAGCTTAAATACACCACAAACATTTAAGTTTATAACATGCTAATTATATTAACAATAGAGTCCTAAGGGTCAAGATGGCGGAAGGCCAGGTGACCGCATTTCAGGGAGTTCCCTGAAGAGAGCTGAATTCCAACAAAAAAA
>PITA01001851.1:153067-179824 GCA_004023965.1 Spilogale gracilis | reverse complement strand
TGACCTGAGCCGAAGGCAGTCGCTTAACCAACTGAGCCACCCAGGCGCCCTATTTTTAAAAATTTTTAAAGATCTTATTTATTTATTTGACAGAGAGAGATCATAAATAGGCAGAGAGGCAGGCAGAGAGAGAGGAGGAAGCAGGATCTCTGCTGAGCAGAGAGCCCGACGCGGGCCTCGATCACAGGACCCTGAGATCATAACCTGAGCCGAAGGCAGAGGCTTTAACCCACTGAGCCACCCAGGCGCCCCAAATCTTTTTTTTTTTTTTTTTTTTAAGATTTTGTTTATTTGACAGAGAGAGAGAGTGCGCACAAGCAAGGCGAATGGTAGACAGAGGGAGAACAGGGAGCCTAATGCGGGGCTGGATCCCAGGACTCTGGGATCATGACCTGAGCTGAAGGCAGATGCTTAACGACTGAGCCACCCAGGCGCCTCAGATCCAGTTTTTTCAAAAAAAGAAAGCATCTTATTAGAGTTCACCTTGCACAAAACTTTACACCTAATCAGCATTCAATAAATGCTCATCAGCGACAGGCGATGCACTCCATCACAACGCTTGCAAGGGCAGCGAGCACTCTGGTCCCAGCAGAGAAGTACATCCCCGCCCAGCAACTCTACAGAGATGGTAAGGATTCCGGCAGTTTCAAAACTGATCCTGAAATGCCCATAAGGGAACAAGACTGTCTTCTGGATTCCTCTTCCTTTGAAATGCAAATTCCGTTACAGGATCCTAATTTTTCTGTAAATAATTCAGAGATCGAACCAACTCGTGGTTACAGGAGAAGGTCCAAGTTTCTAGTGTTACTTGTTTAGGTAGAAATCTGTAAAGTAGCTGTTGATGACATGAGGCAGCCCCCTCCCCCCTTCAAATTTATTTACAGAAATTAAAAATGCCAGCTGTTTTCGAAGCCCTGAACTGTACTCTCTACAAAACAAAAACAAAAACAAAAATCCCATACTCTCTACATTGTTACTGACTTCCTCTGTCAGGATTATATCATTACTAACACTTGGGCAACATCTCAGGTAGTGATGAAACTAACAGCTGCAACTAGTTAATCAAGTTACCCATTTTTATTCAAAGGAACACTGTCTTAAATTTTCCTTCTTAATTACGTTCGGATGACCAAAATCTTAAAAAACACTAAGCGATTTCTCACCTTTGTACTATGCTCCCACCTGGCTTGGTTTACAATATTTCGTAGCAGGCAGAAAGCTTCACATATTGTCCATTTGGTGGAAACAAATTTTGCCTACCTTATCAGCGACATTTATAAGCAAGAGATTAAAATAATCATAGCGAAATAAACCTTCTTAAAATAGTATTTCAATTGAGTGTTTAGGTGACCAGACTGGAAACAAACAGTTCAAGTTCAGCTTTGTCCTTATTTAGCTGTGACTTTGGACAGGGTTTTCACTTCCCTAAAACCTCAATCTCCTTGTCTGAAAAATGAAGTTGATGATAATAATAAAAATAACTCCCTTGTTGGGTCCTCATGAGACTGAAACAAAACTGAATGGGTAAGGCAGCAGACTCTAATAGAGATGCAAAGCAAGGCACAAATGCAAGCTGCTGTGTGCTTCTGAATGTTCTATCTATATTAGAAAGGTAAAAAAGAGGTGAAATTGATTTTAATGGCTTATTTGACTTGACCCAATATATCCCAAACATTATCAACTTCTAAAACTTAGTGATGAGATTTTACATTTCTTTTTTTGGCACTAAGTCTTTGTGATTTGATATATATTTTATACCTGTAGCACACCTCAAATTAGACTAGCCACATTTTAGGTGCTCAATAGCTAGTACATCATTTGATGATTTTGACAAATTCATACAGTTGTGTAACCATTTCCTTTATCAAGATATAGAACATTTCCACTGCCTGAGCCAGAGATTCTAAAAAAATCAGGAAACAAGCCATGCTTCAACCAGAGCCCTATGGTCAACCTCGTATCTTTGAATACATAAAGTCAAATTGCTCTCCAGAATAGTTATACCAATTTATACTTCCAATAGTAATATTTGAGATGGCCTCACTGTATTTTTTGTCTTAAGGAAATGATCAGAGATGGGACAAGGTTTTATCAATATACAAGATATTTACTGACATTATATCAAACAAAAATTGTAAACAATCTCTAATAGTAAGGTTAAAGACACTTTTTTTGAGAGAGAGAGAGAGAGAGAGAGAGATAGACAGACCCCCTGAGCAAGTGGCAGGGGAGAGGCAGAGGGAGAGAGGGAGAATCCTAAGCAGGCTCTGTGCCCAGAGTGGACCCTGAGATCATGACCTGAGCCGAAATCAAGAGTTGGGTGCTTAACCAACTGAGCTCCCCTAGGTGCCCCTAAAGATACATTCTTAAAATTGAAATAGCTGTATAAGCTATTGAGATTATTTTAAATAATTTTTAACAACATGGGAAAGTGTTCTCAACATAATTACAAGTAAGAAAACAAGTAGAAAACTATACAGGCAATGTGATTCTAATTATGTCAAACGCCAAATAAAACCTGTGGCACCTGCGTGGCTCAGGGGGTTAAGCGTCCAACTTTTGATCTCAGTCATGAGTTCAAGCCCTGTGTTGGGCTCCACACTCAGCAAAAACCATAAAAACCAAACCAAAAACAAAAGAAAAAACTCAAAAAGCTTCAGGTAAAGAAAAAACAGGAAGGAACATGCCAAAATATTGCCAGCGGTTAACTCTAGTTACACTGTTATGAAAGATTTTTACTTTAATATTTAATTTTTTTAATGACAAAAATGAATTACTACAGGGAGGGGTTGAAAGTCCATTTTCCTTCATTTGTCTTTGCTTTCAGAAAATACCTGAAAAATGGGACCATTCATTATTTTGCAGGCATAAAGAGAGTTTAATTGAACCTAGGAGTATTACAGAGACCCTACTATGTGTAGTCATTATTATTGGTTCGAAAGGGAATCTGGCAGCAGAGGACTGTTGATCTGGGGTCGCCTTCTAGCAGGGTATGTCTTCCTCCTTGTCAAAATTCTGAAGTGACGGAACTGACAGCACTGGAAACTGAAGTGCCCTCTTCACCTAGTTAGGCAGGGCTCAGGCAATGGCAGCACTGTTGGGCAATACATGTACCCAGCTTCCCCCTTCCCCTCCCCTTCCATCCTGGATTCTGAGGAGACAGAGGGATTTCTTCTCCTGGGAGAACAACTCCACCATGCGGATCTGGTTCTTGGCCTCTCAGCTCACATAGCTAACTTAAAGTGTCAGTTGCGGCCAGCGGGGACTAGAACTCTTTAATATTGATTGACTGGTGAAGTGATAAGGCAAGCCAGCTCAAATCTCTAACCAAGAGGCCCATTTATTTGTAAGGCAGGATCATGTGCATCAGAAACACAGCTAGAATAACATATTAGTCTATTGTAGGTGAATAAATAATGGGTATTGTTCACTTAAATACACCTAGGAATTCTCATTTTTATAACAACACATGTTTATTTTGAAATTTAAGAGAAATAATACTTCTCTTCAGCATATTAGCTTTCATAGCCAGTGTGATCCTGAAGAAATGTCAGATTTTAAGATTCTGCTAAAAAATCTACAATACACACAAAAACTTGTACATAATGTCTATAGCAGCATTATAATAGCCAAAAGGTGGAAACAGCTCAAACGCCCATCACTGACAAATGGACAAACAAACACAAAAAACCGCAGACAATATATTCAGCACTAGAAAGGAATGAAGTATAGATACAGCTTACAGGATGGATGAACCTGGATTACATTATACTAAGTACAAGAAGCCACTCACAAAAGACTATTTTATTACATGGCTCCATTTAAACGAAAAGTTCAGAACAGGGAAATCTACAGAAACAGAGAATAGACCAGTGGTTGCTTAGGCCTAGCCTGAGGGAAATTCCTTCTGAGGTGTTGAAAATATTCTAAAATTGACTGTGGTAATGGCTGCATACATCTGTGAACATACCCCAAACCACTGAACTATATACTTTAAAGGGACGAACTGTATATAACATAACAGAAATTATATTTCAATAAAACTGTTAAAAAACCCTCACAGCCAACAATGGTCTCTAACTCATAGTGAAAACCAGCTCCCGAACCGCGACAAGGCCCTCTACTACCGTGAGGCCTGACACCTCTCGGACTGCATCTCCCTCTCCTCTCTCTTCCCAGCCTCTCCAGTCTCCTCAGATACACTGCACGATGGTGACTTAGGACACAGCTCTGCTGTGCCTGGGATGGTCTTCCCTCCATCTGTTTGGTTCCTTTCCTCACCTCCTTCAAGTCTTTCCTTAAATCTCTTAACAAGGCCTTTCCTGTCACCATTCGGAGTTGTGGAACATCCCCCCAGCCCCCCCGTGCAATACTAACTTCCCTCTACCTCACGCTGATATTTTCTTTCACAGTATTTACCACCTTCTGAATTACTCCCCAGTTTGCTCTTTTATTAAGTTTGTTTATTTTTCCCCCCTCTGCATTAAAATGTAAGCTTCATGAGGATCTTTGTTTTATTCACGAAGGTATCCCATGCTCAGTAAATATCTGCTGAACTGTTAAATTTATGCTGTTCTTGTGTGTTCAAGATATATTTATTTATGTATTCTAGAACTCGTAACTCAGGCAAAATGACTTCTGACTGTTCCACACCGATGTTGGTGAAAGTATCTGTCGTGTCATAGAACAACTCATGCCATATGTATAACTCCTAGAAGTTGAAATTCGATGCATTCCTCTCCCCTCTCCTGCATGGCTAACAAGACACATGAAGGAAGAAGTTGGGGTGGGTGATTCCACAAGAAGGGCGGGCACTGAGACAGGAGGCCACAGTGTGCACACGGCGAACGTGCGTGACCCCGGAGGGCAGGCACCTGCCGCGTGCTCAGAGCCATGCAGAATCCGCTCCCAGATCCTTTCTCAGGGCAGGTCTCTGAAAATTATGCCTTTTTTTTTTTTTTTTGGAAAATTTTGCCTTTAAAGAGGTCCCTGTGATGGGTTAGTATCTTTTTTGGAAAATTATGCCTTTAAAGAGGTCCCTGTGATGGGTTAGTATCTTTTCTTTGTGTTTTATTATGTACCAAAGGATAGGGGAAAGCAATATAAAATTCATATTAAACTTCATCTGGCTATAGAGGGAAGAAAATATTGACTGTCTCTCTTTATCCAGAAGGCAATTTTATTAAGAATGTTCCTAAGGAGGTAATTAGCTTCTGCAAAATTCTTTGGTGTCTTAGCAGAATATACATGCCTTTTATTTTAAATGCTGTTTAAATCTAAACAAAGATAATCACAGTTATACCTAGTCAGAGAAGGCCCTATAGAAACAAATCATGTAGCTACAGAAGGCCTATAGAACTTTGTTTCTTGGGGTGCCTGGGTGGCTCAGTTGGTTAAGCGACTGCCTTCGGCTCAGGTCATGATCCCGGAGACCCGGGTTCGAGTCCCACATCGGGCTCCCTGCTCAGCGGGAAGCCTGCTTCTCCCTCTCTCACTCCCCCTGCTTGTGTTCCCTCTCTGGCTGTGTTTCTCTCTGTCAAAAAAATAAAATATTAAAAAAAAAAAAAAGAACTTTGTTTCTTTGTAACATGTACTTGACTCACTGAAAAATATTGTCACCAAAAAAACTGCTTTAAAAAAAGAAGATACTTATATGTTACATTAACAAAATGAAAGGTAAAAATCCTATGATCAATCCCCTCATGAGATGCAGAAAAAACATTTGACAATATTCAACAACCATTCTGGATAAAAATTGTCAACCACGTAAGTATGGAGGTGATGTACTTCAAAATAATAAAGGGCACTATGACAAGCCCACACCTAACATCATACTCAGTGGTGAAAAGCTGAAAGCTTTTCCTCTAAGTGCAGGAAAAGACAAGTATGTCCACTTTCACCACTTTTATTCAACATATATTGGAAGTCCCAGCCAGAACAATTAAGCAAGAAAAAAAATCATTCAAATTGGAAAGTCAAAAGTAAAACTATTATTTGCAGATGACATGATATTCTATATAGAAAACCATAAAGACTTGGGGTGCCTGGCTGGCTCAGTCAGGTCCTGGGATCGAGCCCCACATTAGCTCTCTGCTCAGTGGGAAGCCCGCTTCTCCCTCTCCCATTTCCCCTGCTTATGTTCCCTCTCTCGCTGTATCTCTCTGACATATAAAGAAATAAAAGTCTTAAAAAAAAAAGATTCCACCAAAAAAATATTAGAATAAATTCAGTAAAGTTGCAGGATACAAAATCAATATACAGAAAGCTATTGTGTATCTATACACTAAAAATGAACTATCAGAAAGAGAAATTGAGAAAACAATCCCATTTACAATTGCATCAAAAAGAATAAAATACCTAGAAATAAATTTAACGAAGGTGGTGAAAAGATCTATACACTGAAAACTATAAGACAATGATGAGAGAAAATGAAGGCACAAATAGATGGAAAGATACTCTGTGCTCATGGATTAGAATAATTAGTATTGTTAGGGCGCCTGGGTGGCTCAGTTGGTTAAGCGACTGCCTTCGGCTCAGGTCATGATCCCGGAGACCTGGGATCGAGTCCCACATCGGGCTCCCTGCTCGGCGGGAAGCCTGCTTCTCCCTCTCTCACCCCCCTTGGTTGTGTTCCCTCTCTGGCTGTGTTTCTCTCTGTCAAATAAATAAAATTTTTTTAAAAAAAAGTATCTATATTACCCAAAGCAATCTATAGATTCAATGCAATCCCTACCAAAACTTCAATGGCAGGATGCCTGGGTGGCTCAGTTGGTTAAGCCTCTGCTTTTGGCTCGGGTCTGAGCCCCGCATGGGGTTCCCTGCTCAGCAGGGAGTCTGCTTCTCCCTCTCCCTCTGCCCCTTTTCCCACTCATGTACCTGCACGCTCTCTCTCTCTCTCTCAAAAAACAAAACAAAACAAAACAAAACCAGAAAACCTCCAATGGCATTTTTTCATAGAAATAGAACAAACAATTCTAAAATTTGTACGGAACCACAAAAGACCCTAATAGCCAAAGCAACCTTGAGAAAGAAAAGAATTGGAGACATCCTGCTCCCTGATTTCAAACTATATTACAAAGCTACAGTAACCAAAAACAGTACAGTAATAGCACAAAGATCAGTGGAACAGAATAGAGATCCCAGAGATAAAATCATGCATATATGGCCAATTGCTTTACGACAAAGGAGGAAAGAATACCCAATGGGCAAAGGCCAGTCAGTATTTACTTCAGTAAATAGTATTAGGAAAGCTGGACAGCCACATGCAAAAGGATGAAACTAGACCATTCTCTTATACACAAAAGTAAACTCAAAATGGATTAGTGACTCGAATGCAAGATCTGAAGCCATACAACTCCTAGGAAAAAACATAAGCAGTAAGCTCCTTGACATTGGTCTTGGTGATCATTTTTTGGATTTAATACCAAAAGCAAAGGCAACAAAAGCAAAAATAAACAAGTAGGACTACATCAAGCTAAAAAATTAAAAATAGAGCTACCCTATGACCCGCAATTGCACTACTGGGTATTTACAGATGTAAATACATAAAGATACAGATATAGTGAAAAGAAGGGCCAAAGTACCCCAATGTTGATAGCATCAATGTCCACAATAGCTAAACTATGGAAAGAGCCAAGATACCCTTCAACAGATGAATGGATAAAGAATATGTGGTCCATATATACAATGGAATATTACTCAGCCATCAGAAAGGATGAATACCCAAATTTTGGATCAACATGGATGGGACTGGAGGAGATTATGCTGAGTGAAATAAGTCAAGCAGAGAAAGTCAATTATCATATGGTTTCACTTACTTGTGGAACGTAAGGAATAACATGGAGGACCTTAGGAGAACGAAAGGAAAAGTGAATTGGGGGAAATCGGGAGGGAGAGATGAACCATGAGAGACTGTGGACCCTGAGTAACAAACTGAGGATCTAAGAGGGGAGAGGAGTGAGGGTGAACCTTGTGCTGGGTATTAAGGACGTCAAGTACTGCACAGAGCACTGGGTGTTGTACATAAACAACGAATCTTGGAACACTGCATCAAAAACTAATGATGTATTTTATGGCGACTAACATAACACAATGAAAAAAATTATAAATAAATAAAGAAGCTTCTGCACAGCAAAGGAAATAATCAACAAAATGAAAAAACCTACTAAATGGGAGCAAATATTTGCAAATTATATACCCCATAAGGAGTTAATATCCAAAATACATAAGGAACTCATACAACTCAGCAGCAAAGAAACCCCAAAGAATCCAATTAAAAAATGGGCAGAGGATTTGAATAGACATGTTTCCAAAGGAGACATACAGGAAGCCAACAGGTAGATGAAAAGATGTTCAACATCAGCAGTCATCAGGGAAACGCAAATCAAAACCAGGATGAGCTATCACCTCATAGCTATTAGAATGGCTATTATCAAAAAGATAAGAAATAACAAGTGTTGTCAAGGATGTGGAGAAAAGGGAATTCTTCTGTATTACTGAGGGAATGTTAATTGGTGCAGCCACTATGGAAGAGTATGGAGGTTCCTCAAAAAATTTTAAAATAGAACTACCAACTGAACTTCTGGGTCTTTATCCAAAGAAAACAAAAACACTAGTTCAAGAAGATAAACACATCCCCATGTTCATGAAATAATTTTTTTTAAAGATTTTATTTATTTATTTGTCAGTGAGAGTGAGAGAGAACAGAAGCAGAGGGAGTGGCAGGCAGAGGGAGAGCAGGCTCCCTGCTGAGCAAGGAGCCTGATTTGGTACTTGATTCCAGGACCCTAGGATCATGACCTGAGCCAAAGGCAGATGCTTAACCAACTAAGCCACCCTGGTGTCCCAAAGAATCATTTTCAAGAGTGAAGATAAGGAAACAATCTAAGGGTCCATCAACATATGGATGAAGAAAATGTGCATGTACACACACACACACACACACACTGAAATAATATTCAGCCATAAAAAAGGATGGAATCTTGCCATTTGTAAAAACACAGATGGACCTCGAGGGCATTATGTTAAGAGAAATAAATCAGACAGAGAAAGACAAATATTGTATGATCTCACTTATACACAGACTTCAAAACAGAGCACAACAAAATAAAACAAAACCAAGCTCACAGATACAGAGAACAGATCGGTGCCTGCCAGAGGCAGCAGATGGAAAGGTGGGTGAAATGGGTGAAGGGAATTGAAAGGGCAAACTCCTATTTATAAAATAAATAAGTCGGGGCGCCTGGGGGGCTCAGAGGGTTAAGCCTCAGCCTTCAGCTCAGGTCATGATCTCAGGGTCCTGGGATCAAGTCCCACATAGGGCTCTGTACTCAGCAGGGAGCCTGCTTCTCCATCTTTCTCTGCCTGCCTCTCTGTCCATTTGTAATCTCTTTCTCTGTCAAATAAATAAATAAAATCTTTTAAATAAATAAATAAATAAATAAATAAATAAGTAAGTAAGTAAGTAAGTGAGTAAGTAAGTAAGTAAGTCATGGAGCTATAATGTAAATTCTGGCAATTCTAGTTAATAATACTTCATTGTATAATTTGAAAGGTGCTAAGAGAATAAACCTTAAATGTTCCCATCATAAGGAAAAATTTTTTTTCAACCGTGTGGTGATGGATGTTAACTAGACAGTGTGGTGATCATTTTGCAATATATATAAATATCAAATTATTTTGCTGTACACCTGAAACTAATATACCTCAATTAAAAAAAGAAGGTACTTAAGAAAAAGCAGCTTAAATTCAAATAACTTTTTTTTTTTTTTTTTTTTTTTTTAAGATTTTATTTATTTGACAGAGAGAAACACAGCGAGAGAGGGAACACAAGCAGAGAGACTGAGAGAGGGAGAAGCAGGCTTCCCGCTGAGCAGGAATCCCGATGTGGGACTCGATCCCGGGTCTCCGGGATCATGACCTGAGCCGAAGGCAGTCGCTTAACCAACTGAGCCACCCAGGCGCCCCAAATTCAAATAACTTTGAATGGCAAGTTGAATTTTAGATTCAACTAATGTATATCTTCTTTTGAAACTGAAGGGATACCTTCAGATACCTTTTAGCTTAAGATGAAGCTTACTTATATACAGGTCCCAATCTCACTAAAAATTACATTAACTTCTGGAAATATACAAGGGAGAGAGGAAAGAATTGCTTTCTGTTATTTATTTTTGGTCTACAACTAAGATTCTGTTTCTTTTTTTTTTTTTTTTAAAGATTTTATTTGTTTATTTGACAGAGAGAGAGAGATCACAAGTCTCTCTTGGGTATTACTAGCATATTGAATAAGATCACAACTCAATATATTTTGAAATCTTAGACTCTCAGTAAGTAGAAAGGTTAATTAATTAATTAATTAATTAATTTTTTTTTTTTTAAAGATTTTATTTATTTGACAGAGAGAAACATAGCCAGAGAGGGAACACAAGCAGGGGGAGTGAGAGAGGGAGAAACAGGCTTCCCACCGAGCAGGGAGCCCGATGTGGGACTCGATCCCGGGTCTCCAGGATCATGACCTGAGCCGAAGGCAGTTGCCCAACCAACTGAGCCACCCAGGTGCCCCTAATTAATTTATTTTTAAAAAAGATTTTATTTATTTATTTGACAGAGAGAGCGAGATCACAAGTAGGCAGAGAAGCAGGCAGAGAGAGAGGAGGAAGCAGCTCCCTGCTGAGCAGAGAACCCGATGCAGGCCTCGATCCCAGGACCTTGGGATCATGACCTGAGCCAAAGGCACCCTAATTTTTTTTAAAATCCGTTTTATAACTGGATATAGTGAGGCTCCTGTGAGCTAACTACCTTGATTTGGGGGAGAGAAAGTTCAACAATTTGTTTCTATGAATTGTTAGGGTTTAATTTTTGTGCAAGGAACTTATTGTACAATTCCCTATGTAATAGGTGGGTTACTTCTTAAGGAAAAGTCCACAAAGAAATAAGTGACACACAGCTTTGACCCCAAGAGCTCTACAGCACAGAAGTATTATTTTAAGAGACTGGTAGTGATCAGGAAACAGTATACTTTTAGATGTAAGTGATGTGTGTCCTCCTTTAATACTTCGAATCATTTAAAATGTGATATGGGCTGCCTACAAGGATATGGATTAGTGGGGATATTGGATTTCCCGATAAATGGGAAAAAATCACATCCTGTAGCTGGGAGTATGATGTGCTGATATAGAAACTACTGTCCCTCCAGAGTGGGAAATGTCTATTGCCGGCTATTTCTGGAACACATGTCATTTGATTTCCCTGATTTCTTAAGTAAAACTTGAGATCACTACAGGTTTGTTCTGTAGTCAGATCCCAGCACCACCACTTACTAGTTTATGACTTGGAACAAGATACTTAATGTAACAGCAGATAGGTCAAAATTGATCTCTTGCATCCTAGAAACTTACATATACCCTTACTTTTCATGTAGCAATTTGAGTAACCTTCATCCTGGGATACCTTCTGTTTCTAAAATACATCAAGATTGGGGGTGCCTGGTTGGCTTAATTGGTAAAACATGCAACTCTTGATCTTGGGGTCATATATTTGAGCCCCATGTTAGGCAAAGAGTTTACTTAAAAAAATTTTTTTTATTAAATAAAATATATCAAGATTACTGTGCATTGAAACAAAATCTTGAAAATGGAGACTTTCCCCTAAAAGCCAAAGCTAAGTTTCTTTTGATTACTTGAGCCTTTACAATAATTGATTTCTAAAATACAAATTCCATTATTTTTTTTTAAAGATTTTATTTATTTATTTGAGAGAGCGAGAGAGGGAGAGAGTACAAGCAGGGGGAGTGGCAGAGGGAGAGGGAGAAGCAGGCTTCCTGTGAGCAGGGAACCTGATGCGGGGCTTGATCTCAGGACCCTGAGATCATGATCTCAGCTGAAGGCAGATGCTTATCTGACTGAGCCACCCAAGTGGCCTTGTTTTTTTTTTTTTTTTTTTTTTTTACTGATAGTGATAAATTTCACTGTTAACCTATTAAATATAGGTTGTATCTTTATAAATATAAATAATAAACACCTGATTTTGGATTATTTATGTACTGCAAACATTAAATTTTTTCCAGGTTGGCAATTACCATAGTAACTCCTTCCTTCTTAAAAAGTTTCACTGGTTAGGGCCAGCAAACAATCTTTTTTTTTTCTTTTTTTTTTTTTAAGATTTTATTTATTTGACAGAGAGAAACACAGCCAGAGAGGGAACACAAGCAGGGGGAATAAGAGAGGGAGAAGCAGGCTTCCCGCAGAAGCAGGGAGCCCGATGTGGGACTCGATCCCAGGTCTCCAGGATCATGACCTGAGCTGAAGGCAGAGGCTTAACCACTGAGCCACCCAGGTGCACCACAGCCAGCGAACAATCTTGCTCAAGATTTTATCAAACCTTCTATTGCTAAGGCTAGTGGCTCAAACATAATTCAGTGTACTGCTTAGCATACTGCTAGGTCAGACAAAGAAATACCAACGCTGGCTAGCTGGAAGAATCTAGTCTAAAGCTTTTTCAAGGCTGCTTTACTTTCTTACCTTTATGTAAAGGATTATTTAATTGCTCAAGAACTGGAACATATTTGGGGTTATAGAATTAAGGTAATGAAAGAAAAACGAAGGATGCAAAAACATGAGGAAAGAAGAAATTAACAGAAACATCAGGCAAACTTGAAAAAGAGGCAACATGAACTTATAGGCATATAATATAATTTTTGAAGTTAAAAACTGAACGGACAAATTAAACACAGATGAAGGCAGAATTTTTGAATTGGAACACTGATCTGAAAAAATTACACAGAAGGCAACACAGAAAGATAATGGATGTATGAACGAGAGGTTAAGAGACAAAAAGAATAGATGAAGGCCTAACACCTATCTCATAAGAGTTCCAAAAGGGGAGAACAGAGTAAACAGAAAAGCAGCAATGTTCAAGAAATAATGACTGGAAAATTTCCAGTAATTATGCCAAACACAAATTTTCATGCCAAGTAGCATAAATAAAAATAAATCACATTTCGAAACATAATACTGAAACAAGAACACCAATGACAAAGATAATCTTAAAAAGAATCAGAGAAGGATATATTGCCTACAACCCCCAAAACTTGTTCTTAACAGCGACAATTAAAAAATAATATTCCATTGTCTTCTAACTTTTAAGTGCTGAGAATAAATTGTCAATTTGGATTTATAAACTTAATACACTAAGATATTTTTAGAAAAAAAAAATCAAGTTGACCAGGATCTGAAAGAACTACAAAAGGGTGCTTTTAGTGAGAAGAAGATTGGATCAGAAAGAAGGGCCAGGGTGAAAAAGGTATCAGAAAAGGGCAAACACATGAGTAAGTCTAAGCAAATAGTAACTGAAAATAATGATGATTAATTTGGTATTATAAAAACCAGATGGAACCAAATACTGGATTATGGAATCTTGTCAGTTGAGAGGAAGCTGATTAGAGATCCTTCACAGGATCCTTCCAAGATCCTTATATTTTTTTGTGAGACAGGCAGAAATAGATGACTTTTAGTCTATTTCTTCATTCATCCAACAAGCATCCTTTAAGGGCAAGTAAGATTAACCTATGGTGATAGAAGTCATAACAGTGTTTACTTTGTGGGAGTTGTGACAAGGACATGAGGCATTAGGGAGACTTTTGGAGGTGCTGGTAACATTCTACTACTTGGTTTGGGTGATGGTTACATAGTTATATTCACTTTGTCATATTTTACTGAGTAGTCTGCTTATCATCTGTATGCTTCTCTGTATGTAATGAAGTATGTACATACATGTAATATTTCTATATAGTATAAAAGGAAACTACTGCACAGTTCACTATAACATAAAATTTTGATAGATTATAAAGCTATAACTTTAAATGCAGGTCCTACAAGTGATGGAAAAAAGAGATTAGTATTTATATAATTTTGACGGGGAAAGAACTAAATGACACCAAGGGCAGAACTCACTTGTAGTTCTGACTACATAAAAGTAAAAAATAAAATATAATAAAACTTTATATAACAAAACACTGAATAAAATAAAAACATCAAACAAGGAAAATGATTAGCAAAATTATAACAAATGGTCAATATCCTTAATTATGTAATAAAATTATTATATATTAGATATATATTATATAATTAATAAAAATTACTGGGGAAAAAAGAATACCCCCAATTGCAAAGTGGGCAAAACGGGCAAAGAATATGAACTGGCAATTCAAAAGGAAATATATAAATGGCCAGGAAGCATTGGAAACCGACAAACAGTTTAAGTAATTTGCCTAAATTCCCAAACAGTAAGAGGGAAAGTCAGGATTCAAACCCAGGTAATCTTACTTTTCAATTAATATTTGTTTAATGAACGAATGATTATATATTTAACACCAGAAGATGTTTATATTCACATCACAGACTACAAAATTCAGGTCATAATACATAACATAGAAGAGATCCCTTTTCTGCTGATACACTCACATAAATGTTTATATAGGCTTAGAAAAAAAAGGTCTGAAAAGATCAAAGTGTAACAGTGCTGAGATTATGGGAGCTTTTCTTTCTCTTTGTATTTTCTGAATTAAAAGAATTTCAGAATAAACGTGTATTACTTCCATAATAAAGAGGAAAAGTTATGTTAAAAAGCCAAATAATACAAAAAGGAAAAGTCCACAAACACCCCCAATGACTCCCAATATGATCCATGGGTGTGTACGCGGCTCAGCATGGATCTCTCAAGGGTCTCTGATCACTCAATTCAACTATCATGTCCCGCCTCTCCAGTCTCCTCCTCCTGTCCTTCCTACCCTTAATTTCCAAATTAATTTTCTTAAAACACTGTGACCGTCTTGTAATTTTACTCCTTAAATAACTTCCAATGATTCTTCATTTTCTACACAAGAAAGTAAAAAATTCCTCAGCCTGGAATTCAAGGCCTTTCACAATTAGGACATTCAATCAGCCTTCTCACTTATTACGCACATTCCAGCTGGTTGACTAGTTGCTGTTCTTTCTCTATGCTTGTTGCCTACAGCTTCCGTGACTCGGTCACGTGGTTAACTCTGCCCAGTGTGTTCTCTCCCTCACGTCCATGTGCTCCCCAAGGTTCGGCTTATGCACTATCTTCTCCATGAAACATTTGCTAATTTTTCTTAGTCACTCTGATAATGCATGGCTCTTTAGTCTGTCTCCCAAGGCACTTATTTTGTTATATTTTATGTTCTGTCTTTCCTAATAGACAATGATTTCCTTGAGGACCTTTATCTTACTCATCTCTGTATTCTTCTTACTAAATACATACTGAATGAATGTAATTAATCAACAAAAAGAGAAAAACCCACAGAATTCAATACCATTATGTTTCAGTATTTTCAAAGTACAAGTCTATAGCTGTAAGATTTCTCCTTCGAACACAGGAAATATAAATTGTTAACAGTACAGGCTGGTCTTACTTTTCAGGTCTTTGACCTAACTGGGTGATGTATGAAGCTAATGGAGTCAGACCCTTCATCTCTGTTACACTAAGAACTGATGCGTTTTGGTCTACCAGCAGTTTATTCAGCTTTATAAATTTAAGCTTTACTCCTTAGGAAAGGGAACAGAGTAGGACTGGATGTTCTCCCTTACCTTTTTGTGTTATGCACTGTGGTTCCTCCTAGGACAATCCTCACTCCAGGAGTGGTCCGGTTCAGGTTATAAACTGTTAGAGCCTCTTCATAAGTGGCTCCTCCAATCACAAACACAATGATATCCTGAGGTCTGCGATAATGAAGAAAGTTAACATCACAGGATACGAGGGGAAAAAGGCAAAGATTTGGTGTTACTGTTATATGCACAGTTTCAATTTCTAAATCTTTCATTTCTGGTGGAGGAAGCAGAATTAAAGCAGAATAGAATAAAAGGCTTAAAAAAGTTTTAATTATCCGAAATCGGCAGGAAACAGCAGGAAATGCTGAATAGTGACTTGCTCTGTTTATGAGCGGATGTCCTATAATTTCTGTGCTGTGGATTTCAGAATAGCACAATAGTGTTTGCTGAAACCAAATGTAGACATATTCTTTTATATCCAAGAGGCTGCAGAGTACTTCACTGCGCCATGATAGCGATACAGCAGTAATTTATACTTGTATTACACAGCTCCTTTCGTATATAAGCCTTCTGTCAAATACTTAGTAAAGTGTCATTACAAGGGCCTCTGTCCAAGGACTTCAAAGTATTTGGAAATTACCAGTATATTAGGATGTTCCCATAAGGAGGGAACTAGAAACATTTAGTATTTTGAGTGTAAAAAGAGAACAGGACACATAAATTAATGGCACTTCTGGCGACTCCACCTCTTCTTAAAATCTTCGTTCTTAGAAACCTTTGATAAACCAAGAAAAAACCAACAACCCTGTGATAACAAACAAACAAACAGCTCTTGACTATAGTTTGGCACTGGACATCTTGACACATCTGCTCAGTCGCTTGCCTCATTTGGGTGGCACTGGTAGTTTTACCATGTTCCCATCCTCATCAAAATGGCTTCATAACAACAGAAGTAAGGGCCTCCTATTGGCCCCTCTGTAGATGCCAACAAGAAGGAGACCATGTCATTTCATGACTGTCGAAGTTTGCCTTGTTTTTCTTTTCTCATGCCATCAAAAGATAAAATTACTTACCCTTAGCAAGCAAGTAATTTTGTTAAATGACTTACTGGACATTATTTAAAATGACATCAAGTAGAAGCATCCATTTTGGAGATTATAGCACAAAATTAAATAGAAATCTCTTTAATCATATAGATTTATGTATAAATCATGGCAATCCCTTCTACATTTCATTTTTGTTTGTCTCTTTCTCTTTTTAAAATATTTTATTTATTTATTTATTTGACAGAGAGAAACACAGCGAGAGAGGGAACACAAGCAGGGGGAGTGAAAGAGGGAGAAGCAGGCTTCCCGCCAAGCAGGGAGCCTGATGCGGGGCTTGATCCCGGAATGCCGGGATCATGACCTGAGTCTAAGGCAGATGTCCAACGACTGAGCCAACCAGGTGCCTCTGTCTGTCTCTTTCTAAAACACCTTGAAGGAATTAACTGAGAGAGTATTTATTCTTATGGCACTTCATAGAAACAGAATCAGATATTATGGACAAAATTAAAAATGTTCAGATAATCTCTGAATTGCAGAGATGCCCAATAAAAGGCTCCCAGTGATGAAAAGGGTTATTTTGCAATTAATTAGGCAGATTTTGCAATCAATTAGGTAGAGAGTCAATCATGGCATTTCTGTGTGAAATGCCGGGAACTTAAAATCATGTCTTTAAAAACTAAACTTACTTTTTTTTGAGAGAGAGAGAGAGAGCACATGAGCAGGGGCAGGGGAAAGAGGGAGAGAGAGAATCCCAAGCAGGCTCCACACTTAGCATGGAGCCCAACATGGAGCTCGATCCCACAACCCTGAAATCATGACCTGACCTGAAATCAAGAGTCGGATGCCCAAATGACCAAGCCACCCAGGCACCCCACAAATTTACTTTTTAAGACAAAATAAAGACTACTTACCTGAAATAATGTATTTAGTACTATAATGCTGAGGAGTTACCTACTGTTATATATTCTATAATTATTTTTACAATTTTATTTTTAAAAAATATTTATTTATTTGAGAGAGAGTGAGTGAGAGAGAGAACACAAGCAGGGGGAGTGGAAAGGCAAACGGAGAAGCAGTCTCCCCACTGAGTAGGGAGCCTGATGCGGGGCTTGACCCCAGGACCCCGGGATTATGACCTGAGCTGAAGGCAGAAGCTTAACCAACTGCACCACCGAGGTGCCCCTTTATTTTAAAAGATACTATTTTTGACTAGATAAGTGTTTGCAGGCAATATAAAACACAAAAGGGTATACTATAAGAAAAGTGAGTTTTCCTGCCACCACAGTGCTCTTGCACCTGTTTCAATGTCTCTTATTGCCCTTTCAGAGATATTATCTATGTGTCTATGTAAGTAAATATATGCATAAATATTCACATAGACACATAACACACATATACGTACATACACGTATAGCACACACACATATATAAATAAAAGCATTTTATGTGCACCTTCTGCTCCCTGCCCTTCTCTTGGATTTAGTGTGCATCTCACATTTTGGTAGATATCGCCAAGATGCTCCACAGATGCCATTCCACCAGCAGTTCAGGAAAGTGCCTATTTCTCCGCACCCTTCCAGCACCATGTATTATCAAGGCTTTTGGTCCTTCTGAGTTGATTAAGTTGATCACTTGTTCTTCCTCAATAGACTTTCTTCACTTGATTTCCAAGATACCACATTCTTGGATTTCTCACTTCATTGGTTGCTCTTTTTCAGGATTCCTTGATGGCACTGTCTCATCTCCCTGACATCTTAATGGTGGAGTCATTGGTCTTCCTTTCTTCTTCATCTACACTTAATCTCTAGATCTGTTTTGCCCAATGTAGTTACCATTAGCCACATGTGGCTATTTAAATTTAAAATAAAACAAAATAAAATATTCAGTTCCTCAGCGGAACTAGCCACATTTCAAGTGCTCAATAGTCACATGTGGTTGATGACTACCTTATAACATAGCACACACACAGCACATTTCCATCATTGTAGAAAGTTATATATTAAGCTTATTAGCCCTAGATGACCACATCTAAGTTGTATGGTTTTTAAATATATCTCTCTGCTGAAGACATACAAATCTCTATCTCTGTCTCTTTAGGAGAGGGAACTATCTCATAAATGCCAGGCTTAGATATCTATCTACCAGACACTTCTACTTGGATGTTTAATCTCCCCCAAGTTTGTTTTACCTATAGCTTTCCCCATCTTAGTTGATAGCCAGTCTATCTTTACAGTTGCTTAGGATAAAAACTTTGAAGTCGTCCTAACTCCAGTGGAATGAAGCAGATAATCAGAGACATAGTGAGAGAAAGAGAGGGAGAAATAAGCAGCGGCCAGACCACGGAAGGCCTTGAGTCTTGGGGGAGTCATTGAAGAGTTTTAAAAGGTTTACTGTGATCAAATTTGCTTTTTTTTTTTTTTTAAGATTTTATTTATTTATTTGACAGAGAGAGCGAGATCACAAGTAGGCAGAGAAGCAGGCAGAGAGAGAGGAGGAAGCAGGCTCCCTGCTGAGCAGAGAACCCCATGTGGGCCTGGATCCCAGGACCCTGAGATCATGACCTGAGCTGAAGACAGAGGCCTTTTTTTTTTTTTTTTTTAAAGATTTTATTTATTTGACAGAGAGAAACACAGCCAGAGAGGGAACACAAGCAGGGGGAGTGAGAGAGGGAGAAGCAGGCTTCCTGCCGAGCAGGGAGCCCGATGTGGGACTCGATCCGGGGTCTCCGGGATCATGACCTGAGCTGAAGGCAGTCGCCCAACCAACCAAGCTACCCAGGCGCCCCTGAAGACAGAGGTCTTAACCCACTGAGCCACCCAGGTGCCCCTCAAATTTGCTTTTCTGAAGGACAATTTTGGCAGCTGTGGGAGAAAAAATTGGGGGAAGCAGGTGGGAAAAGCTGGAGAACAAAAGGCCACCGTAGTATGTCTAGAAAGATATGAGGAAAAATGGGACTAAAGAAATACTAGGAGTGGAGAGGACAGACTGGATATAGGAGACCCCCCCCCAAAAAAAGAGGACTCTTCAGTATTTGGTCAATGATTGAATGTGGAAGATGAGGATAAAGGAACAGTCCATGATAGGTAACTAAGTTTTCCAGTTTTGGTGACTAGGTGTAGTGATTTAGGTTTGAGAAAACAAAACAAAACAAAACAAGATTGATTTCCTGAGAGTAAGACAAAACATGTATTGGAGACACCTGTGGAACACCTCAGCAGAGATGCCCACTAAACATATATATCTGGACATTTAGGCCTAATTATTTCCCTGAATACAGGTGGCAGCTGAAGCCATGGAAATAGATGAGTTCGACTTAGGGAGATCGTGAAGAGTGAGACAAGAGTCAAAAGACAGAGCTCTGGAGAATGTGTAACAGCTATAGGGCAAGCACGACGAAGGGGCAGCAAAGGCAACTGAGAAGGAAATTGTCAGAAAGGTAGGAGGAGAACCAGAAGGGAGAGGCCAAGGGACAAGTGACGTTGAAGAAGAACAGAATTTCTTTCATTTCATTCATTTCATTTCATTCACAGAGTGAAATGAACGGTGGGGTAAATAAGGTGAGGACTGGGGCACCTGGGTGGCTCAGTGGGTTAAAGCCTCTGCCTTCAGCTCAGGTCATGATCTCAGGGTCCTGGGATCGAGGCCCACATCAGGCTCTCTGCTCGGCAGGGAGCCTGCTTCCTCCTCTCTCTCTGCCTGCCTCTCTGCCTACTTGTGATCTCTCTCTCTGTCAGATAAATAAATAAAATCTTTAAAAAAAAAACAAGGTGAGCAGTGAAAGAGACCACTGTGCACGCTGTTGTCTATGAATTTGTAAGAAAAGTCTTAGTGTGTTACAGTGGAGTAAGAAGGCCAGCGCCTGGATTGAAGACAGTGACTTCACCCAGGAAGCTTGGCTGTGAGAGAAAGGAGACAGGTTAGAGGAAAATCCAGGTTCAGGCTTTATACCTATTGCTTGTTTAATAGAAGAAACCCAAGTATGCTGATAGTCTGTGGGAAAGTCGTTAGATGAGAAGTTGAAAATGTAAGACAGGGAGAGAGGGAGCAAGCAAATAATCAATACAGGAAAGCTTCAGAAGAAATGGTCGGAGTCTAAAACTAGAGTGCTTGGGGCGCCTGGTGGCTCAGTCGTTAAGCGGCTGCCTTTGGCTCAGGTCATGATCCCGGAGTCCTGGGATCGAGCCCCACATCAGGCCCCGCATCGGACTCCCTGCTCGGCGGGAAGCCTGCTTCTCCCTCTCTCACTCCTTCTACTTGTGTTCCCTCTCTAGCTGTGTTTCTCTCTGTCAAATAAAATAAAACTAAAGTGCTGACAGAATGACTAGCCCTAAATAGGAAAAAAGGATGTATTTCCTTTAGAATGGAGGAAGGACATAAAGGTAGGTATATATATGTAAATAAGTTTATAAATATGGGGGCTAGATATTGAGGGGATTAATGTCTGAGAGATTCAATTTTTTTTCTCTAAGGAAATATTGCTATGGGCTGGGGCTAGATGATTTGGACAGAATGGAAAACATTCAAAACTGATGTGGAGGAAGAGACAAAGAGGAAGAAAATTAAGGATGCATAAAAGTCTGAGTATCTGGGAAGGCCCAAGTGAGTTTAGAAACAATGCCTTTGTAGTGGCACTAATCTATAATTTGTGTGATTTCCTCTAGTACTGTAGAGAAGGAGGTACCAGCCTTAAGGCTAAATTATTAATCCAATATTAATTTAGTGCTTCAGGCTGCAGGGAAAGAGGTTCTTTGTAGCTTATAGGAAAGCATTACCTGAATCACTAAGAGACTCCACACCATCAAGGTTTTTTTCCTTCAGGTCCTTGCCTCCAGTTACTGGCCAGTTTTCTCTTGCTAAGAAAGGTCATCTGCTTAGGAAAACTGCATGACGATGACAGTAATATTTTTCTACCAAGTATGATGAACTCTTAATTACTCAGGGACTGAATACTCAGGCAAAATACAGGTTCTCTTCCTTGTCTCCAACTGATAGGTATTGTTTCAGTTCTGACTAATCTTTCTACAGAAGGGGAAAGGGAATGTGAACAGCTAAAACTCAAGTTCAGCTCTGGTCAGGCTCTTTAGGGACCGATTTCAAAAGGGAATCAGCTAAGCTATAGTTGCTATACTTTTAAATACTAACATAAGTCTCTGTAATCTTTATCATAGATTACCCTCAGGGATATATACAATTTCTTTTTAACGCCAAATTTCAAAGAATGTAAATTTTTGATTCTTCCCACTATATTGGCTCTAGAGTACCAGTGAGCTGAGATAATAATGGCTTCTCAAGTACAGTCATAACTGGTTTAATAGTCATTAAAGGAGGTGAAGAAAGGGTTCTGTGGAGGAAATAAATCCAATGTTGCAAGAATATGCCATCGGAGAGACAGAACACACCCTGCCAACTATTTGGTTTATGTCATGACTATCTGGGCTTTAGCCTAGGTGGAAACAGGGAGGAAACAAAAGCAGCTGCAGTGTTCAGGAGTGATAAAATCCTCAAAGCTGAACTCAAATTCCATTCTCAGAAAATGAGTATTTTTTTTTTCCAGTGAGATTCCATATACAATACTCTTTATGTTGAGGGGCAACAGTTTATCTTGAGTAAATACTCAATGAATTGCATAGATTATTTCATTAAGAAAAAGGTAAGGGAGTTTCTCCCTTGCATGGGGACAGTGACTGATGAGAAGAAGCAGACAGTAACATTTTTGAGCTCCTGATCTGGTAAGTCAATTTAAAAAGCAGTTGAGCTCATGAACAAGGATCATCCTAGAAAGAGATGTTGCTTCTCTATAGCTGCCCTGTGCCCATCAACTGCTTGAAGAGTATGTCTGTCTTTTGTGGAAAAGCAAGGCAAGAACTAGGGAGGAAGAAACTTAAGCAGGCTCCTGGGAGAGCACAAGAACTCTATCTGCCAGAGTATTTTCGTAATACTGGAGACGGAAGAAAAATGTCGCAGATGGTAAATGTAGGTGTAGGTTATATTAATATAAGGACAAAACTTAGACACTGGGATACTCTTACAGCTTAACTTAATTGTGTACCTAACAAAGATGACTATGTCACACTGGGTTATGAAAACATTAATAAATGTTTTCCTGAACCTCCTACTACTTACTCAAGCTGGCTTAAGGAGGAACATTGAAAAAAAAAACAAAACAGAAACAAACAACCCTGACATTTTCCTTTTTCCTTTCCCTGGTGAATTTTAAAAGTAGATGTTCTGATGAGGCCAGTGGCAAAATACACAACAAATCATTTTTATAAGATGATTGAAGCTAAGTGGAATACACAAGTTCAATTCTCCCTACATATCTGCCTGCGCTCTATAATTCATTATAGCAACCAAAAGTATTAATTAACGCAGGCAGCAACATTAGATAGGAAACAGCAGCCAGTTCATGCTGCATACAGATATACAAGGACATCTTGAGAATTCAACCAATTTACATCTTGTTTTATGAGAAAAATAAACATTTTCACATATAGAATTTTTGGAAATCATTACTTCTACACATGAATAAACCAAGTAGAAAAACATAAGCTTTTAAGGGGCAATGCTTTATCTACTTTGTGGACCATTACACTTATGGCTAAAATTCAAATTTTTGAGTTCTTAGAGATAATAAAGATCTTATAAGCATTTACTGTAGGCAAAAAGGCTGGTGGAAAAGGACTGCTGCCTTTATAGAAACAAAATGACCTGCCAAAACAGGATTCCACCAAATTCGTGTACATGTGAAAAAGTACATCCTTTTTGAATTGACTGTGGGATGCATGACCAGAGAGCTCCGTTTTCTCACTGGATGCTTAAGTCACTGGTTTTTATGAGGGACAAGGAGCGATTCTGGAGTGAGAAAGAAAAATGAGCCTGCTAACAAACAGGATATGCGGGAGTCCCATCTGCAGAAGAAAGACCAAAACTCGATTTGTAGATAGAGCTACACGGCCAGGGAGCTGACCACATATTTAAGCGCTAAGGGCCACAACAAGTCTACAGGCGTTCCTGATTCCAAAGTTGTGTTCTTGACACATCTCCTTTGATACGCCCTAAAACAATAAAACCAAGGAATTCTATCATGATGAGACTTAAATTATCACAAAGATGACTAAAATCAATGACTCTTCTCAATGTGATGATCCAAGACAGCAGCTAGAAGTGAGAGTGAGACCAAGTGGGTGTGGAGCCAAAATACTGTACAGCATCACTGGCAAACTGTAAAAATCTGAATTTTCTGGTAACACCGACCAGATTTACTCTCTAGTTTAAATTTTCCAGCTGTAAATCTTGTCATAGCAACTGTTACAGATGCCTCAATGAGAAATTTGACAATACCTATTGAACACCTATTTGTAAAGCACTGTGTTAAACATTGTGAAAAACCCAAATACCAAAAAAAAAATAGTACTTATCAAGATGATAGATAATACAATATCAATATCTAATGAGAAAGACAGATATGTATACAACTACCTACTGCCTCAGTATCCAGAGGTAGCCACTATTAACACTTTATTCTTTCTGAAATATTTATAGTATAAACATATGTGTGCTTGTGTATATATTACACACAATGTATGTATGTATAGTTGAGCAGACTTGTTTATATACACGTGTGTATATAATAATATTTATGCTTAGATATGGGTTTTTTTTTACACAAAAGGGATATTATAGCATTTTGCTTTTCTATCCAATATATCTTAGAAAGTTTCTATATCACCCCATGAAGAGTTAGGCCACTTTTTAAGAATGCATAGCACTGTACTATAATTTAGGTAACTAGTCCTTTATTGATGGATATTTAGTTTGTTTCTGTTGTTGTTTTTTTTTTTTTAACTGTTACAAATAATGTTTTGGTAACTATGCTTGTTTATATGTCTTTGTACACCTGCACGATAGATCTAAACAGCACGCCTTTAGAAGCAGAACTGTTCAGTAGGGCTTCTCCAGGCCTCTGCAGTCAGCCTGCTGTTAAGCAGGGTGACAAAGGTGGCACGGGAACCTTCTGTGTCCCCTCCTATTGTCTCATAATCAACTTTTCTGCCATCTTCAATGTCTCCGGTATGTTAGAAACTCATGATGCGGCTGCACCCTGTTCTCCTGACCTCCTTTCCCGGTCACTCTCCTATTCCCTGAAGACTTTAGCTCTGGTTTACTGTCCTCCTTTTCACTGCTGTTCCTTTCAGGATTTTCAGTGACTTTCACATCAATGTGAATTACTCATCTCACATCCTGGTCTTCTCACCCAGGATGATCTGTTCTTCATCCTTCATAACCAACATCCGTGATTATAACATAAACTCTTTCACTGTAAAGTATCTGCACTGCGAAATCTTGAATTCAAGATCTCTTTCTCCAATAACCACCTCCTCAACTTCTAATTCACCTGCACTAACTAATACTTCTACTACAATAATTCTTTGACCTGGGCGAGACCACTAATTCACTCAACAATAGTTGATTTACCATCCAATACCTTTCTTCTGTTTTCGATTCCCCAAATCCAGGTTGGGCGTAGCTACCAGTCTTATCCTCATTTAGTGGAGTACAGCCAAAATTGCTGGCGAAAACCATACAACTAGGCTCATGGGCTCTATTTTAAAGATTTTGTTTATTTATTGACTGATTTGAATGGGGGAGGGGCAGAGACAGAGGGACAAGCAAACTCTGTACTGAGGGTGGGCCCCCTTGGGCCTTGATCTCAAGACCCTGAGATCATGACTTGAGCTGAAATAAAGAGTCTGTGACTTAACTGACGGAGCCACCAGGCACCCCTCTCTTTTTAATTAATGACTATAAAACTCTACTGGGCACCCAATTTGGCTAGAAGTCCTAGTCAACATTTCCTTAGGAAACTGAATTCCTGGCCTGCGGGATGACAGTCTCACGTTTCCTCTTTTTACCCACTACCTTAGTTGAGAAGTGACATTGCATTTTACTGAGAAAATAGAAGCAATCAGTTTAGATGGTCCCATATTCTCACCATCAAAATTGTTAAAAAGAAAAAAGGCTCCTCTGCTTATGCTCTGGATCCCTTACGGACTTCCCTTGTGCAGTTCTTCCTCTTTCTCTTCTGCATTTTCGACTTTTCTTTCTTTCAGGTAATTCTCATCACAGTCTCATCAGATATGCTCGAGAATCTCTTTCCCGTGAGCACACACTCTCTCCTAGCTACCATGCCATTTCTCTGACACCTTCATGTGAAATTTCTTTAAAAGTGTTATATACACTTGTTACCTCTATTTTATCTTATATCCCGTAACCCTACTTTGGTTTCCAGCCTCATGGAAACTGGGGAATAGGTCACCAAAGACCTTCGGACTCTTAACTGTTTTCACCTTTACCTCACAGAAAGAAGACCAGACTCAGGGTTACCACTTGCTTCTTGGTCTTTATGACACTATGCTTCTCCTGGGTTTTCCTTCTACCTTTCTGTCTCCTCCTCAGTCTCCATTTCTGGCTCCGTGTCTTCCAAACTCAACGCTTGGTCCTGGGATCTCTTCTTTTCTCTTTCTATGCTCTCTAAGTGATCTTATATAGCTTATATTCCATAGCTTTAAATATCACCAAAATCTTGTTCACTCCCAATTTATTATCTAACATTTCTACTTGGTCATCTAATAGGCATTTGCAACTTAGCAACTTGATTCCCACCCCTCCCCCAAACCTGAGAGTTATTCCCGACTTTTCTCTTACTTTGTGGTAAGAGGGTAAAAGCAGATACCCGCTTTAGTGGAGTAGATTGATTCTTTCTCTCTCCTTATCCAAACCTCTCATTCCTTACCTGGACTATCAAAACTGCCTCCTAAGTAGCCTCCCTGCTACTATTTTTGCCTTCAAAAATCCATTCTCAAAAACAAAAAGTATAAAACAAAAAAACCAATTATCCCTAGAAGGTGATCCTTTAATAAGTAATTCAGTTCATTTCACTTACATGCTAAGCTCTTCAAAGGTTTCCTTGGACACTTAAAATAAAAAAAACCTTTCTTAAGACCCTACGTAATCAGGGGCGCCTGGGTGGCTCAGTTGGTTGAGTGACTGCCTTCGGCTCAGGTCATGATCCCGTCGACCCGGGATCGAGTCCCACATCGGGTTCCCTGCTCGGTAGGAAGCCTGCTTCTCCCTCTCTCACTCCC